>PVJS01042229.1:0-17597 GCA_004027185.1 Glis glis | reverse complement strand
CCCCAGCCCTATTTTTTATTCTTTTTTTTTGAAACAGGGTCTCACTAAGTTGCGGAGGCCTCACTAAGTAGATGAGGCTGGCCTCGAACCCAGATCCTCCGGTCTCAGCCTCCCAAGTACTGGAATTACAAGTGTGTGCCACCACTCCTAGCTAACTTAATTTTTAAAATGTCAAAGGGTATGCACTTTTTTTTTTTTTGATGGTATTGGGGATTGAATCCAAGGGCATTCTACCTCTGAGCTACATCTGTGGCACTATTTATTTTTTGTTTTGAAACAGAGTCTCACTAAGTTGCAGAGGGCCTCACTAAATTGCTGAGGCTGTCCTTGAACCTGTGATCCTCCTGTCTCAGCCTCCTAAGGATTCAGATTATAGGCGTGTAACCACCCTGCCTGGCTGGTATGCACATTTTAATGTAACTGAATCTGCCCATTAACCTGCATTGCAATTCTTGTCATTTACCTGTAACTAGAAATATACTCATAACACCTTAGATTCAAGTTGCTTCTTCCATCCTCCCTTTCCACCTACCTGTAAACAGTGTTATCAGCAGTGGAGTGACTAAATAATACTTTAAAAGAATCTTTCAGGAAATTAGTTTTATTTATCATTTTGTTTGTATCGTACTGGGATTGAACCCAGGGACATTCTACCTCTGAGCTACACCCCCGGTCCTATTTTTTATTTTGAAACAGGGTCTCTAAGTTGCTGAGGCCCTTGCTAAGTTGCTGAGGCTGGCCTCAAACCTGTGATCCTCCTGTCTCAGCCCCCCAAGTACTGCATTATAGGCGTGTGCCACCATGCCCGGCTAGGAAATTAGTTTTAAAAAGGAAATCTGCTGGGAGTGGTGGTGCATGCCTGCTATCCCAGTAGTCCGGAGACTGAAACAGGAGGATTGCGGGTTCAAAGCCAGTCTCAGCAATTTAGTGAGGCTGTCAGCAACCTAGTGAGACACTGTTTCCAAATAAAAAATAAAAATAGGGCTGGGGGCATAGCCCAGAGGTAGAAGGCTCCTGAGTTCTATCCCCAGTAACACACACACACACACACACACACACAGGAAATCTGTATAAAATCAAATGGCTACAGTCTGCAGATTTATCTATTTTCTAAGTTTTAAATTTAAGTAAAGATGGGACTATATTTCTATTATTACAAAAGTATTTTTAACTTTACAAAATAATAACAGCCACCGGTTACAGGTATCCACAATCTTTCAGAAAGTTTGTTAAAAGCTTTATGTAAAAGTAATACGAAGCAATAAAGTATTATGATTAGTAGCATTCCAAATATAGCCAGACTACATGGATTCAAATCTGGGCCCCACCAGTTCTGGGCTGTGTGTACTTGAGCAAGTAACTTGACCTCTCTGGGTCCCAGTTTCATCATCTGCAAGAAAGAATTGTTAATAGTCTTTATTTCATAGGCAGGGGTGGATCTAGGTTTTGGGAGGGAAGTAAAGTATTCATGATTTGTAGGGTCCTCTTTTTTTTTGTAGTACTGGGGATCAAACCCATGAGCATTCTACCTCTGAGCTATACCCCCCCAGCTCTTTTTGTATTTTTTATATTTTCTTGTTTTGAAACAGGGTCATACTAGGTTGTTGAGAGTCTTCCTAAGTTGCTGAGGCTGCCCTTGAACCTGCGATCCTCCTCTCTCAGTCTCCCAAGTATTAAAATTACAGGCAGGCGCCACCACGCCCGGGCCTGTAGGGCCCTCTTTTTGAGAAAGAATATCAAATCAAGACTGCAAAATAGGTGCTAAAGTGTGACCATTTATTTAGAATGATAAAACACAACAAATTACATATTCTGTCAAGCTGACAGACACCATATATCAGTCAGTGTTAGGGGCCTGTTACAAGTAAGGAAGCCCACACTTATGTTCTCTTAGCTTCTAAATACTACAGTATTAAATAGTGCTTGCCTAGCATGCACTAGGCTTGTGTTTGATCCTTGGCACTGAAAAAATAAAAATAAAAAATAACAAACCCCCTTATTATATGCTCTGTGGCTGTTGTGAGGATTGAGTTAATTTGGGCAAAGCATTTGCATATAGTAAGCACTACGGTAATATTAGCTGTTTTTAGCATTTATGAATAGCCTAGTTAAAATCTCCAAGTACCACAGCAGTCTCAGCGTACCTGCTTTACAAACAACAAGCAGGGGGAAGACCTCCCAAGAGAATTGGCGTACCTGTGTGACTATGTGTGGAGCTCAGGTGTGCTCAACCCCAAAGCTGGAGTGCCCCATGAGCCCCTCAGACAGCAGGCCACTTTTATATTGACAATTTAGTTTAATTTGTTTAAATGAGATATTCCCCAGGCATGGTGGTGCACACCTGTAATCCCAGGGCTTGGGAAGCTGAGACAGGAGGATCTCAGGTTTGAGGTCAGCTCCAGCAACTTAGTGAGATCCTCAGCAACTTAGTGAGATCCTTTTTAAAAATAAAAAAATAAAAAATAAAGAGGGGTGGGGTATAGCTCAGAGGTAGAATGTCCCTGCTTTCAATCAACCAACCAACCAACCAACCAAAAATAAACACGATATTCATTTGCAGTTCTTGGCACATAGTATCCAATACGTGCTGGTCTTAATTCCAGTACCTCTTGTGATCATACATTTCCAATTTTCTAAATTGGAAATTTCCGAACTTTGAATTTCTTATAAATTCTTAATGCAGAACCATTTCTTTGTATTTGTGTGTGTGTGTGTGGGGGGGACCCCCAGAGAATCAAGACAACTATTTTTTTTAACTCGTAAAAAAAATAAATCTAGTACAAGATTCTGCAGACTGCAGGCATGTCAATACTGTCTCCCTGCCGTGCATGGATGTGAGTGTTGAAATGGAGTTGCAGAACTGAATGGGGAAGGAGGATGTTGTGGGAGAAATTCCAGAGATTCGCTCACTCCCGAAGCAGCTGTGTGGCATGTCTCGGGGAGTGGGGAGTGGGAAGGAAGGCGGGGGTGCCTGGGAACTGCGTGCTGAATTGTGTGTGTCTCTGTGCTAACTAGTGATTCCCCAACGCCTTGGTTGCTCGAATTGAGGGAAAACTTGCTTAATGGGCTGTTAGAATTGCGTCAGGAATGCCTTCAAGGCTTCTGTATCTGAGGAAAGCGAGGTTGATTTAGGAAGATAGGGCCATGGGATGCAGACCTGAGCTGATTTCTTTTTTTTGGGGGAGGAGCTAGTGTGTTTCCTGAACCCCTCATTATTGTTAGTATTATTTTTGGTACTGGGGATTGAGCCCAGGGGCATTTTACCTGTGAGTGAAACTCTTACTAGACTTTTTTATTTTTTATTTTGAAATAGGGTCTCATTAAGTTGCTGAGAGCCTTGCTAAGCTGCTGAGGCTGCCCTTGAACCTGGGCTCCTCCTGTCTCAGCCTCCCAGGTACTGGGATTACAGGTGTGCACCACCACACCCGGCTACCCCTTATTATTTTCCTACAAGCAAGGTCCTTTTCTCTCTCTCTCTCTCTCTCTTTTTTTTTTTTTTTGTGGTACCAGGGATTGAACCCAGGGGCATTCTACCTCCGAGCTGCACCCCCAGCCCTATTTTTAATTCTTTATTTTGAAACAGGGTCTCACTAGGTTGCGGAGGGTCTCACTAAGTAGCTGAGGCTGGCCGCGAACCCGGATCCTCTGGTCTCAGCCTCCCAAGTACTGGGATTACAAGCGTGTGCCACCACGCCCGGCTTCCTTTTCTCTTATTTTGCAGAGATCAAGAAGGAAAATAGGTGACTTGCCTTAGGCTTAAGACTAATTTTTTTCCCAACTCTTCCTGGAAACTGTTTGGATTTTTAGCCCAAATTTGAAGCTTCTTCTTCCATTCCCGAGGTTATGGCCACCCCGATCGCAAGTGGCTAATAGCGGAAAAACTTGCAGCAACATCACCCCAGAGGAGGAACGGTTTTGTAGGGTGATGTAGAACCTCCCAAATGGGAATGGTCCCACACTGTCCTTGCCCCAGGGGTAAATGGCATCTCCAGTCACTTTCCAATGTCACTTTTCCGATGTTACTTTCCTTGGTTTTGTCCAGGTTCTATAGCACGTCTCTAAGGTCGCTGGCTGCTTGGTGGCTGCGTCATGGTTTCAGGACTTTAACTGGCCCTCAGAAGAACGGGGACGAGCTGGTAGACCGAGCCCTCACGCTTGTCCCTGTCCTCCAGGAAGGCATGACTCTAGGTGGTCGGAGGTGTCTGGCTGAGGCTGGCCTGCGTGCAGCATCTCTTACGTATGTGGTGGGCCTGGAGTCATGGAGCCAGTGGAGGAGCAGAGAAAGAGGAGGGGTGCGACCTCACTGCACACTCTGTTATCAACGCGGGTCAGTCAAGTGTCCAGGCCCAGGGAGTGTCTGTGCTCTAGGGGGAGGCGTGGCCCCTCCCCTCCTGTCCCGCATTCCGTGTCAGTCAACTTCATGGTCCCTCCCTCCCTCCCTTCCTTCCTTCCTTCCTTCCTTCCTTCCTTCCTTCCTTTATTTCTCTCTTTCTTTCTTGCACTGGGGATTTAATCCAGGGACATTCTACCTCTGAGCTATAACCCTATTTTGTTTTTAATTTGAAACAGGGTCTCACTAGGTTGTTGAGGGCCTTGCTAAGTTGCTGAGGCTGGCCTTGAACCTATGATCCTCCTGTCTCAGCCTCCCAAGTACTGGGATTACAGGTGTGCGCTGCCATGCCTAGCTAGGCCCCATTTCCTTTAGGTCTCTGGTGAGGCCTCATGTTATGGGGAGGGCGATGGCAGAGCAAAACCTTTCACCTCATGGCTGGGAAGCAAAGAGAGAGAAAGGAAGACACCAGGGTCTCCCAGTCCCCTTTGAAGGCACGCCCCCAGTGACCCAAAGACTTCCTACCAAGCCCCACCTGCTAAAGTCCCCCCCCCCCCAGTACCACGAATCGGGGGGACCCAGGCTCCAACACATGGGCCCTTGGGGTCACTCAAGATCCTTGGAATGTTTTATGGACTTTTCTATTTTTTTCTATCAATCATGACCCAGCACTGTGATAGATGCTGGGGAAAAAACAGAACCCATATTGTTCAAATTATAAACATCTTAAGTAGCACCTGAAATTAAAAAAAATATTATTATTATTATTATTTATTATTATTATTATTATTGTTATGGTTCTGGAGATTGAACCCATGGGCATTCTACCTCTGAGCTATACCACAAGCCCTGCTTTATTATTTTGAAAACAGCCTCTTGCTAAGTTGCTGAGAGTCTCACTAAGTTGTTGAGGCTGGCCTCAAACCTGCAATCCTCCTGTCTCAGTCTCCCAAATACTAGGATTATAGGAGTGCACCGCTACGCCCACCAATAACTTATTTTTAAATCTATGTTTGCAATAAATGATGATGGAGTGGATGCTGAGACTCTCAACTCCACCATCCCAATAGTGTTGCTACACAATGTGCAAAGGAAACCTTGGTCTACCCTTGGGTTTCCTGGCGGTGATTGTGCTTGGTTCATGCAAGGTTAAGAGGCAGTGACGAATCTATGAAGCTGATTGTTGATTATTTCTGAGCATAGTTCCTTTAATGAACCTGCTTCTCTTTACATTTCTTCTTCCCTTTCAACCCATTCCAACAAACAAAGCTAGACCCAGCCATACCTCCATTATAAAGCCTTCCACAGGCAACTAAGAACATAGTGAACTGGACTTTTTCCTATTCCTTATACCTATAATGCTATCTTGTCTATTATGGTTTTATGAGTATATTCTCTCTCTCTCTCTCTTGTTAGATAGAATGCTCCTTGATGGTAGAGATCATGGTTTATGCTACCTTTTTTTTTTTTTTGGTGGTACTGGGAATTGAACCCGGGGAATTCTACCTCTGAGCTACATTCCCAGCGCTTTTTATTTTTATTTTGAAGCAGGGTCTTGGTAGGTTGTTGAGAGCCTCACTATATTGCTGAGGCTGTCCTTGAACCTGTGATACTCCTGTCTCAGCCTCCCAAGTACTGGGATTACAGGTTTGCACCACCATGCCTGCCTGCCTGCCTGCCTGCCTGCCTGCCTGCCTCCCTGCCTCCCCCCTTCCTTCCTTCCTTCCTTCCTTCCTTCCTTCCCTTCCTTCCCTTCCTTCTCTTTCTTCTCTTTCTTCTTTCTTTCTTTCCTGTGGTACTAAGGATTGAACCCAGGGACATTCTACCTCTGAGTTATACCCCCAGCCTTATTTTATTTTTATTTTGAAACATTTTATTTATTCACTAACTTGATCAGAGCCTCACTACTTGCTGAGGCTGTCCTTGAACCTGTGATCCTCCTGTCTCAGCCTCCCAAGTACTGGTATTACCAGTGTGTACCACCACACCCAGCTCCAGTTTTATATTTCTTAATAAATATTATGGTCCATACATCTTCTGTTCTGGTGTTGGAGAAATAAGCTCCACTTGCTAGAACCAGAAGTCCTATTTGAGCCATCTAAGCCCATGACACGGGGCTCTAAGGCGACTATTTATGGTAGTTCTTGTCATGATGCTGGAAGTCAGCTATTTCTCTGTCCCCGTTCCCACCCCCAGATTCTTAGAAGACAATGGCCCAACACTCAAACAGTATAAAAGATCAGGAATTCCTAAGTAAAAACAATGATGATGACTTCGGTGTTATTTCCACTTCCAGGCCTGGCTGGCACCAGGAGTCTGTCTCTACTGGGAAGTTGGGTTCTGGGTCAATCTGAGTTTAGCGTGGACTGAAGTATAGCCATGGCGATCCCCTGAGACACAGCTTGGCATCTCAAAAATGAAAATGAAATTCTCTTGTTCTCCTCAATGCTTGCTTATTTTCTTGGAAAACCTATTTTACAAAAGAGGAGACTTCAAAGAAAATACTTCAGATCAGAGAACTTAATACCTGAGTGGGGTTGGCCTTTCCTTCTGACTATAGCTATTTTAAGTGCTCCCCAGACTATTTCACAATTTTAGGGAGGGAAAGGCCTGAGGTGAACCTGCAGAACTGGCAAAGAACTTACCCAGGATCCTCATTATGACCTTCCATTGGTCCCTCAGACCTCTCGCCTTATTTTAGAAAGCAGAAACCAGCATCCTCTTAGGAATCGTTTGGTTCTCGTTTGGAGTCAGGGTAGTCGTCAACCTAAATTCTGTACTGTTTCTATTCATGTTCTATTGAATGGGAGGCTGTATAGTGGCTTCTAGTGCTAATTCACAAACAAACGTATATATATATATATATATATATATATATATATATACATATATTTGGGGGAATAGAAGAAAGGATGGGCTTGAACAATTTCTGTTAGACTCTCAGTCTTCAAAATGGAAATATCCTTGCCAGGTGTGGTGGTGCACACCTGTAATCCCAGTATTTGGGAGGCTGAGACAGCCACGGGAGGTTCAAAGCCAGTTTCAGCAACTTAGAGAGGCTCTCATCAACTTAGTGAGACCCTGTTTCCAAATAAAAAAATAAAATGGGGCTGGGGGTGTAGTTTGGAGGTAGAATGCCCCTGGGCTCAATTCCTAGCACCATGCACACACACAAAAAAGGAAATATCTTTATTGATATTTCTACGATGGAGGTAATACATATGAATTTTTTGTACACTGAAGAAATACAACAAAGTATAAAGAAAAAGAACTCAACCATCCAAACCTAACAGCCATTAGCATTTTGGTGAACATTCTACATATAAAAACACTTATACTTACAAAAATGAATCATGTTAAATGCAGTGTTTTGTTACCTGGTTTAGTACTTAAAAATGTGTCATAGCTGGGTATGGTGTTATATGCCTGTAATTCCAGTACATGGGAGGCTGAGACATGAGGATTGCAGGTCTGAGGCTAGCTTCAGCAAATTAGGCCCTCAGCAACTTAGTAAGACCCTGTTTCAAAATAAAAAATAAAATAGGACTGGGGGTGTATCTCAAGAGATAGAATGCTCCTGGGTTCAAGTCTCAGTACCCCCCCCCCACACACACACAATGAATCCATCTATCAGGATAAATTAGGTTATGCTTGGTAACAAACAACCCCTAGGTCTCAATGTCTTAAATAACAAACATTTCTTTCTTGCTTATACAACGTGTCCATCTTGGCTTGGCAGTAGACAAGTGTGCACATTGTGGTCACTTGTGAACTTGGGCTTGATGGAGCAGGCACCACTCCAAAGATTGCTAATTATTGTACCAGATGGAGAAGGCGGTTCTGAAGGATAGAGTGCCTGTAATTTAATACTTGGTCCAGAAGTGGCAAATGTTACCTAAATGATCACAACTGATTGGCCAGAGCTAGTCATATGGCCTCACGTACCCTCAGGGGGTGATAATCCTATTTGATGAGAGCTAGAAACATATTTGACGAATAGCGTGCGCCACCACGCCCGGCTTGTTGGTCATTATTTTTAATAGCTGTGTTGTAATTAATCAATGTATCATGATATATTTAACCAAACCGGTTTTAAGGGATATCTTAGACCATTTCCAATCATGAACAATTGTTTTAAAAGCTGCAAATAATTTTCTTGTCTATTCATTTTTTTCTATTCATTTCCCTTCCTTATGATACTTTTTTGGTAAGTAGAATTTTTAAATTAAAAGACATGCGTACAAGTGGGACTATAAAATGTTATTGTCACTTTGGAAAACAGTTTGGCAGTTTCATAAAAAGTGAAACTTCGATTTACCCTAAGATCTAGGAATTCACCCTTAGGAAAATAAAAACATTATCTCCGACACAAAGGATGGCCTGTGAATGTTCGTCCAATGTTCATTCAGGTTCTGAATTATTTCTAATAGGCAAAAGGTAGAAACAACCCAACAGTCAACTGGTGAACAGATAAACAGAATGTAGTGTGTTCATCCAATGGAATGTTATTCCGATATAACAAGGAATCGAGTACTGGTTGCTGCAGTATGGATGAGCCTTGAAAACATTATGCTACAAAGCTGGGCGTGGTGGCGCACACTTGTAATCCCAGTACTTGGGAGGCTGAGACAGGAGGATCGCAGGTTCAAGGACAGCCTCAGCTACTTAGTGAGGCCCTCAGCAACTTAGTGAGACCATGTTTCAAAATAAAGAATAAAAAAAATAGAGCTGGGGGTGTAGCTCAGAGGTAGAATGTCCCTGGGTTCAATCCCCAGTACTACAAAAAAAAAAAAAAGAAAACATTGCGCTAAGTGAAAAATACCATACATAAAAGTTGAAATATTGTAAGATTTCATTTATAGGAAAATGACCAGAATAGGCAAAAACCACAGAGAAAAGTAGATTAGTGGTTGCCAAGGGGTGGAAGACAGGAGAGATTGGCCAAAGGGTGCAGGGTTTCTTTTTAGAATAATAAAAATGTTCAAATTGATTACGAAGATGGTTGCACAACTTTGTGCACAAAGATCAATGAATTTTATTTCATGTAGATTATATTTCATGGAGCTGTCTTATAATATGCATACAGTCTGGGCATTTTCTCAAGCTTTTGATCTACTTTGTCAAATTGCCCTGCAGAAAGGAAATGTTATTACAGCAATAACCATACACACTTCTGTTATTTAAACAGATTTGTCATGAATAGTGTTCAACAACTGGCTGAGACTTTTAAACTTTTAATCAGTCCAGAGGGACCAGTTGATTATTACTGTGATTTTTTTTTTGGTATTAGAGGTTGAACCCAGAGGCATTCTACCTCCAAGATACACCCTTAGCCCTTTATTATTTATTTATTTATTTATTTATTTATTTATTTTGGTGGAGCTGGGGATTGAACCCAGAGGCATTCTACCTCCGAGCTACACCCCCATCCCTACTTTTTATTCTTTATTTTGAAACAGGGTCTCACTAAGTTGCGGAGGGCCTCACTAAGTAGCTGAGGCTGGCCGCGAACCTGTATCCTCCTGTCTCAGCCTCCCAAGTACTGGGTTTACAAGCATGCGCCAACACTCCCGGCCTTTATTTTTTATTTTGAAACAGGATCTCACTAGGTTGCTGAGAGTCTGACTAGGTTGCTGAGGCTGGCCTTGAACCTGTGAATCTCCTGTATCAGCCTCCCAAGTCCTAGGATTACAGGTGTGCGCCACCACACTTGACTTATTGTGATTTTTTTAGATGATTTTATCACTTTTCTATGCCCTTCTCCTGCATATGGGAAAATATGGCATATCATCCATAAAAAACACAATAAGAAAATTCGAGGTAAATTGAGGTTTGTTTCTAGAGTTTCTTGGAGTACTGAGTTGAATAATGAGCCCATCAGGATAAGGCTAAATACCTTTACTCATCCAAATAGACATTACACCAAAGAGCTTAACATCAAGTCCAAAGTCAAATGAGACAGAACACAAGCATTCTAATTATCTCTCCGTTCTTGTTCTTTCATCTGTACTCTTATGGATAAGGTGACATGGTGCTGTGACCTCATGGGTTAAGAGCCAACCAGAGCAGCCGGGCACGGTGGTACATACCTGTAATCCCAGTACTTGGGAGGTTGAGACAGGAGGATTGCAGGTTCAAGGCCAGCCTCAACCACTTAGTGAGGCCCTCTATCAAAATAAAAAATAAAATAGGGTTGGGGGTATATATAGAGGATCGAACCCATTACCAAAAAAATTAATAAAAAATAAAAATAGGATTGGGGTGTAGCTCAGAGGTAGAATGCCTCTGGGTTCAATCCCCAGTACCACAAACAAACAAACAAACAAAAAACAAACAAAAAAAACCCCAAAAGCCAACCAGGCTTACCAGGACTGCATTTTAGTTCTGGCCTGAAAAGAGATTTTGATAAAAAGTCAAAACTGCCTTTCAGGATGCAGAACCCTTTTGGTGAATGTGAACGGACTTGACCCCCCTTCTTATGTAACTCATTTAAGAATGCCCTCACACTATTATTTCATGTCTCTTCTCTTTTTATAGGTTGGACTCAGGGTCCCGAGGCAGCTCCGGCTGTTGCAAAGACTGGTATGTATCTCCACGATGCGTCTCAGAAGTCTATTCCCTCTCTCTGCTGCTTACCTTGAACCCAGTACCCACTTTGCATACAGTTCCTCCAAAGCTTATAAGACTGCTCACGGAAGAACTCTAACACGAAACAGCATAGCTGATTCTTTTATAAGTTTTCCTTAAGTGGATTTTTCTTTCTTGAAAGAAATTTGTGTTAGCCAGGTGTGGTGGCATGTGCCTGTAATCCCGGTACTTGGGAGGCTGAAACAAGAAGATCGCAGGTTCAAAGCCAGCCTCAGCAATTTACCATGGGCTCTCAGCAGCTTAACAAGTCCTGTTTCAAAAAAAAATAAATAAAACTGGGCCGGGATATAGCTCAGAGGGAGAATGCCCCTGTGTTTCATCCCTAGGACCTAAAAAAAAAAGAAAACAAAGAAAGAGATTTGATTATTTCTGCAGGACAATAAAGATAAAGCATGGAGTTTCAAAGACTTTCTTAAAAAATAACTCTAAATATAACTTTTTTTATAACATCCTTGCCCAGGAAATAAATGCTTTGTTGTGAAGCAAACAACCAAAGAATCCCCATTTGTAGATTAAAGTGTCGTGCGAGGGAAGCTGGGCACCGTCTCAATGCACGTTGGAGACTGATAGATTGGAACTTGGACAAATGTTCAGAAAGTCCAAGAATTTATTTGAAATGACCTCAGTCCTTCCTTGCAACTGTCTATGCAGTGGCGTGTTGAAGTCGTGTTGAAGTGTGCGGACAGGCCTTGAAGGCGTCGGTGGGGCCTGCATTCAAGGCGTCCCTGTTTCTGGCTGGTGCTTGTGCCAGTTCAGGTTTCTCACCACTAACAATGGCACGGTCATTACCATCTTTGTTTGGACTGGGTTTTGTCTTCAGTTTTTTCTTGTCTTCCTCTTCCACTGGTCCTCCCAGTCCTGCCTCTCCACATCCCCAAATTTGTTAGCCTAGAACTCCTTCTTTCATGTTTTTCTCCATGTTTATGTAATCATAAATAATAAATAGATGTACATCAACGTGTCAAGGATTGTGAAGCATCTGAGATTTTGCCCTGCTTTCAGGCTAATAAATTTATTCCCTTTTATGGATGCTGGCAGAAAATAGGAGAGTCCCAGGTCAGAGACAGAGGATGCTTTATTGCTTATAATAGTAGCAGTAGCCAGAGTGTATAGCATTTGCTCTATTTCTTGACCCTAGTTCCCACATGGTGATACAGAGAGGGCCAGATGATACCTGCACGTGCAGTTTGTTGCATTACATGGTAGCAAAGCTGACTCCTTAATAGTGGGCATTTTTATGGTCAGATATAGACTGTCCCCTGAAGAGCTCAGGGTTGATATAGTTAAGTCACGAGGGTTGTAATCTCATCATTAGGTAAATCCATTGTAATGGATTTACTGGGTGGTCACCTAGGCCAGTGGGGTGTGGCCGGAGAAGGTGGGTCCCTGGGGGTGTGGCCTTAGGGACTGTGCTTATGTCTGTGAATCCCCTTGCTTGCTGGCTCTCTCAGCTTCTGGGCTCCATGATATGAGAGTGGAGCTTTGCTCACTCTCTCTCCCTGCTTCCCGCTGCCATGTCCCGAGCTTCAGACCCTGGCTTCACATGGACTGAACCCCGAATCTCCAAGAAACCATGAGCAAATGCATCTTCCTTCCTCTAAATTGTGTGGTCAGTCAGTTTGGATTATAGCGGTAAGGATGTTGACTGAGACAGCATTCCAGCTGCTTGATCTTTGTCCCGGAATGGAGATATCTCTTTATTCTTCTGGTCATTAAGCTAACTTGACCTCTACTCTGGAGGGAGATAACACCTATCTTCCAAGACTGTTTCCTATAGAAATATTCTTGAAAACATAGTTCAGAACAAAGGCAGCCAGTGCCTCGGCTTGAAAAAGGTGCAGAAACCCCAGAGACTTTTGGAGCATAGTCTCCGAACAGTACATACATAGTCATTTGTTCAACAAATATGTTTCGAGTGCCTGCTACCTGTACAGCACTCTCTTAGGTATCGGGATATAGCAATACCAAAACAGACAAAATACCCTGTCATTCACAGAGCTTGAATAATAAAAGTGAGCAGAGATAGACAAAGGACAAGTAAATAATAATAATTATATTAGTGATTGGGAAGACGACAAGTGCCACTGACAGAACGCAACCCTGGGGACATTATCTACATCCGGACACATGGATTTCTGATTGTTGCTTTTAAACAGTAGGGACACGTAATGCCAGCTAAGGTTTCTTGAGTGCTTGCCGTGGGCCAGGCATTGTGCTAAGTGCTTGATGTGACCTAGCTCAGTGACTCTTACAACAGTTCTTTGCAGCATTTTATAGAGAAGAAATCTGAGGTTTGGAGAGATTGAGTAACTTTCCCAAGGTTTTATAATTGGTAAGAGATGGTAGAGCCAAGATTGAATCCCAGTGATCTGGAAGCTTCTAAGTCCATGCTCCTAATGAATACACCACCCTGCCTTTTCAGTTAGATATATTTTCCTATTCCTTTTTATTTTCGCTCAACAATTCTTTACCTAGCATAGCTCTATCCATTTTCAAATGGTGAATAATGTTTCAGGGTGTTGGCACATCATAATTTATTAAGCATTCTACTATTGTTGAACTCTTAATTTGTTTCTATTCCCCCCTCTAAATAGTACTACTAAAAAAATCTCTTTTGAAGCTGAGTATGGTGGTGCATGCCTGTCATCCTAGTACTTAGGAGACTGAGACAGGAGGATCGCAGGTTCGAGGACAGCCTCAGCAACTTAGTGAGACCCTGTTTCAAAAGAAAAAATAAAAAGGGCTGGGGGTGTAGCTCAGAGGTAGAATGCCCATGGGTTCAATCCCTATTACCACACACACACAAAAGAAAGAGAGAGAGAGAGAGAGAGAGAGAGAGAGAGAGAAAGAAAAGAAAAAATTGTGTTAGCCATTCAGAGTAATTCTTCTCAAAATTGCTTTTGCTTTTTTCAGCTCCTTTGCCTATTTTATTGTATTTTTAATCTCCCTAATTTTCAATTTATCAGAGATCTTTGTGTGTTACACATACCCTCTGTCTTCTGGCTCTCCCCCATAAATCTGTCATTTGTCTATTAACTTTGTTTATATTTGCCATTTAAACATTTTAAGTTCTGAAGTAATAAATAAGTCTCTTTTATTTTTACAGCCTCTAAATGTTTCTTCTTGGTAACAAAGATTTTCTTGATCCCTTGGTTTAGATAGTTTATAAAATCCCTCAGACTTTCTTAGAAACCTCTTAGAATGTTCAGAGTCATATTTTTACATATACTATAAACTTTAACACACACTTTACCCATCCAACTGTTACCAGGATGATCTTTCCAGCCGCAGACCTGGCATATCACGCTCTTGGGCGACGGTTCCCAATGACTCTGCGTCATCTGTAGGAGAAACTCCGGGGACTTCTGAGACCCTGAGCGATCTGGCTCCTGCCTGCTCCTGGGTCCCACTTCATTCTCAGAGTCTCTGAATATTCTGCGCTCCTGCCTTCCCATGCTAATCGTAGTTCTTGGAATGCTCCACACTTTCATCAATGAATAGAATGTGGATGGCAGCAGCTGGTCCTCCACCCCCACTGCCTGGACTGCAGGGATTTGCTTGATTTTATTCTGAATTAATTAGATACCCTTTTTATGAAACTCCCTGGCTACACATACACACACACACACACACACACACACACACACACACACACACATGCACACACACAGACACACGCACACACACAGACACACACTTACATTTTGCAATATCTTTGTGTTTCTACCTCGCTTAGCAGATACTGGCCTTGTTTCATTTTTGTCCCTTCCTTTTCCTTCCCTCCCTCTCTCCCTCCCTCCCTTCCTTCTTTTTTTTTTTTTTGTGGTACTGGGGCTTGAACCCAGGGGCATTCTACCTCTGAGCTACACCCCCAGCCATATTTTATTTTTTATATGGAAACAGAGTCTTGCTAAGTTGCTGAGGCTGGCCTTGAACCTGAGATTCTCCTGTCTCAGCCTCCCTAGTACTAGGATTACAGGCTTGCGTGCACCACCATGCCTGGCTCTAGTTTTCTTTTCTTTTCTTTTTTTTTTTTCTTTTGTGGTACTGGGGATTGAACCCAGGGGCATTCTACCTCCAAGCTACACCCCAGTCCTATTTTTTATTCTTTTATTTTGAAACGGGGTCTCACTAAGTTGCGGAGGGCCTCACTAAGTAGCTGAGGCTGGCCGTGAACCTGGATCCTCCGGTCTCAGCCTCCCAAGTACTGGGATTACAAGCATGCGCCACCATGCCTGGCTTTCTAGTTTTCTTAAAACGATTCTCTGCCATCATTTCACCTCCAGACAGCAGAGGCCCCATCTTGGTGGCAGGTATTCTACAGTGTGTACCCAGGAATTGCTATATTCAGGTACAGTAAGACCTGCAGACACAGAAATGATTGTCATGTAGGAAGAAGCTTATACTCACAAGTCTTAGAAACTGGAGCTGCAGTACCAGCGCAGGGCACCACTGCCCATCAGGAGACAGGAGGGAGAGACGGCAGGCTTCCCATGGGAAGGAATGGGCCAGGCAGGGTGGGTCTGCTGAGTGAGCTTTAGCCTGGAGAGTTTGAGTGATTTGGACAGGCTCGGGGCTCTAATGGTTGGTACCTGGCCCTGGGCTGATTGAGGGCAGGGGGTACTGGCTTGCTGTGTGAGGGTTTGATGGAGGAGCTGGTTGGGGGTGTGGACACTGGATGATTTGGTTTGTGTGTTAGATGTGTACTAGCGGGGCGCTCTGCTGTCTAGGAATGAGCTAGTCCCAGGAGGGCAGTTCTCTCCATGACCAAAGCCCCAAAGGCTGGTACACTAAGCACGGCTAACACCCGGGTAGCACGATCCGGGCATCCTGATCTCACTTCACCCAGGCTACTTTTTTTTGTACTGTGGATGGAACCCAGGGGTGTTCTACCTCTGAGCTACATCCCTAGCCCTATTTTATTTTTTATTTTGAAACAGGGTCTCGCTAGATTGTTGAGTCTCACTAAGTTGCCAAGGCTGGCCGCGAACCTGCGATCCTCCTGTCTTGGCCTCCCAAGTACTAGAATTTCAGGTGTGCGCCACTATGTCCTGCTTGAGGGTACTTATTTATATGTCTGTCTCCTGTCTTCAGCTCTAACCAGCAGGGTGCATCCTCTTCAGGGGATATATAGACGCCCCCATATAAAGATGATAATGCTGGGCCTGGTGGTGCACGCCTGTAACCCCAGTAGCTGGGAGGCTGAGACAGAAGAATCACAGGTTTGAGACCAGCCTCAGCAACTTAGCGAGACCCTGTTTCAAAATAAAAATTGAAATAGGGCTGGAGGTGTCTCTGGGAGATAGAATGCTTCTGGGTTTAGTCCCCGGTACCAAAAAAAAAAAAAAAAGATAATTAGATTTTATGCCATTTTATGCTTGTTCTTCTCTCTAAATAAGGAAATACTACTGAATGAGTTACCCCACTCACAGTTGCTGCCATTTTTTGCTGAATTTTTCTTTTCAGAGGGATGGAATGATCTCCCCAGGACGGTAAATACAGTAGGCATTCAGGGAACTGTCCCTGTCTTCTGCTTCATGCACGACAACGTGTGGTTGACGGTTTTCCTCAAAAAGGAGAGGCATCCCGGTTTAGTGAAGGTCTTTGGACCCAGAGTCAGCCAACTGCCACACTCCAGCCTTCTCCTCTGTAAGACGAGGGGTCGTGGAGTTAGATGATTTCTGAGGGGGTAGAGAACCTCCCAAATTATTTCTCCTAATGGACTCTAAAGAATGGTTAGAGCCAGGCATAGTGGCGCATGCCTGTAATCCCAGTACTTGGGAGGCTGAGACAGGAGGATCCCAGGTTCAAGGACAGCCTCAGCAAGTAGTGAGACTCTCAGCAACTTAGGGAGACACTGTTTCAAAACAAAAAATAAAACAGGCTGGGGGGTGTAGCTTGGAGGTGGAATGCTCCTGGTGTTCAATTACTAGTATAAAAAAAAAAAAACCCAAACCAACCAACCCACCCACAAACAAAAGAGTGGTTAGACCACAATAAAACCACACAAGGTTAATGTTGTAGGATGAGGCACTGGGGCCTGGGGCTGGAAACTGTCCTTCTGAACATTCCTTGTTGCATTTCCAGATGGCAGCTTGGGTAATTCAGGACATCCTCTGGGTGGCTTGATTTTAAGTGACTCACATGAGTCATCCAAAAAACTTTGGTCCCTTAGGCAGCTAATTAAGACACTCCCTGCCTCAAACTGCTTTTCCATCTGTTTTGCTTTTGTAGGAAAAAATAATGAAGAAATTATGTTATGTCACAGGAAGAATTGTTTTTGGCTCTATTTTCCAGTTGACATCTCCAAACAAAATTATTACTTAAATATAAATATGGAAAACATGTATTTTTAAGAACTGTGTATTGGGAAAATTGAGGAAACTGTTTTATATCCTTCTTTATATGACAATTTTTAAATTTTTTTTGGTACTGGGGATTGAATACAGGGGAATTCTACTTCTAAGCTATATCCCAGGCATTTTTATTTTATTTTTTATTTATTTTTTTTTTTGCAGTACTGGAGATTGAACACAGGGGCGTTCTACCTCCGCGCTACACCCCCGGCCCTATTTTTTATACTTTATTTTGAGACCGGGTCTCATGAAGTTGCGGAGGG
>PVJS01042228.1:0-17601 GCA_004027185.1 Glis glis | reverse complement strand
AGCGCGGAGGTAGAACGCCCCTGGGTTCAATCCCCGGTACCGCAAAAAAAAAAAAAAATACTGAAGGAAAATAACTACCAAATTAAAATAGTATATATCAAAACATCCTTCAGAAATCAATGTGAAACGAAGTACTTTAAAACAAACAAAACTAAAACAATTCATCTGTAGCACATCCCCATGCAAGGAAATATTAAAAGGAGTCTTTAGGAAGAAGGAAAATGTCACAGTTGGGATCTCAGAAATGCAGGAAGGGAGCAACAGCCATACACGGGTAAATATGTGGATACATCTAAATGAATATTAGCTCATTAAACTATGGGAATAATGTCTGTGGGTTGGAAATAGAGAAATAAGATGCAACTTGCAAGTGCTAACTAAAAAGATAGCTGTCATAACTAAAAAATAACATCAGATGAAGTCAACTTTAAAGCAAGAAGCATTACTAGAAATCAAAGGAAATACTTTCATACTCTTTAAGGATAAAAAGGTCAATTCACAGCAAAGATATTAAAAATTTAGATTCATTTCTACGTGATAACAGAGCAAAAATTTGGCAGAAGTAAAAGAGAAATATGCAAATTCACAATCGTATTGGGAGATTTTATCATACTTGTCTCAGTAATTTATAGAACAAAGCATCAATAAAAATAAAATGATAGGAGCTACTTGGCCTGATTGACAGATCGAGAACAGCTGAACTGCAGACATTGCACTCTTTCAAGAACACAAGCCACATTTACCAAAGGAGATGATATATTAAGTCAATCTACTTCATAAACAAAGATTCAAATATCTAAAAAAAATGGAAATCAAATCTAGCAATATGTAAGAAGGACAACACATCCTGGTCATATCGGCTTTATTCCAGCACTGCAGTCCATGCAAAGTCAGCTTAATATTTGGAAAAGCAAGCAACAATTGATCACAAAAGGAGAATAAGAAAAAATATACAATCTTCTCTATAGAGGCACAAAAAAATTATATAACCTTACAAAAATAAAACATTAATTTGTTGGTACAGTAGAAGGAATGCAAGAATTCTTCCTTTACCTATAGAAATCCTTCCACAGAAATCAAATTAATAGTGAGATATTAAAAGATGCTCTCCTGAAACTGGAAACAATATAAGGATGCCAGGAAATAAAGCAAAACTGTTATTACTCTCAGACTACATGATTGTATGTGTAGGAAATTCAAAGTGTCTCCAGATAAAACATAAAATATATTTTATAATTATGCAAATGTAACAAGGTCATTGGCTTTAAAATCAGCATAAAAGTCACCTATAATTCTTCCAAAAAATAGGGAATTAAGTTTTAAAAGTAAAAAAAAAAAATGTTGAAGATGGTGACTAAGGGAGATGCCACGTTACGATCTCTCTGAGATTTGGATCTCAATCGCCATGAAAGCAACTTCTCGACAGGAGAAGAAAAGCAACAAACTTGAACTAAACAACGAACAATTTGAAATGTGACAGAATCAAAGCCAGAAGACAAAACAGAGGAAAGTAAAAAGCACCAAGCGCCTTACCTAAGGGACGGCAGCAGCACCATCTTGGCCGGACCGCGCCAGCCGCTACCGGCATTGCGGCTTCCACACGCCGCCGGCAGAGAAGCCAGAGACCTGCTGTGAGTTCAGCAGCTGCAGATCAGCAGAGACAAAAGCAAGCAGCGGCTCCTCCACACTCAAGACACCAAACGGCAGTGGCGACAGCAGCTGCGGTGGCGCCATCTTGGCAGGACTTTGCCAGCGGCTACCAGCATTGTGGCTCCTGCCCAAGACCAACAGAGATGACAGCGACCTGCTGTGAACCCAGCAGCTGCAGAATAGCAGCAGTGAAGGCGAGCAGCCACTCGCTCCACGCGCGACACTGACCCAAACTGCTGCATTGGCAGAAGTGGCAGTGGCGCCATCTTGGTCAGACTGCGCCGACACCAACCGGCATTGCGGCTTCTGCAGGCCACCAACAAGGAAGCCAGGGAGCTCTTCTAGAACCAGCACTGCAGAGCATCAGTGACAAAAGCGAGCAGCAGTTCAATCCACACTTGGCAGCGTCCCCAGGGCCTGACCAGAACCTGCAGCAGTGACTGAGCCCCCCACCCCAGAGATTAAGAGCAGTGCTCAACGAGACCGTAAGTCAACGAGCCACCCCAAGGGGAGACCACCCAGCGCGGCCACAGGGACTCGCGGGGTCTGAAACAGTGTGGATTGCCCCGGCAGAGGTAGGAGTGGGGTCAGCTGTGGGACACGGTAGATGCGTGCATAAGCAGACAGTCCCTGGCGACATTTGGGTGGGACAGACTTGCAGCCCATGGGTCACCGCGCCCTTATAGAGTTGCCGGGGATCACCACAGGACATACAGCTGTGGTACCTAGGGAAAAATTGGACCAAATCAGCCCTCTCTGTAGAAAATGTGGAGTTCCATGTTTGCACAGAATCGGGTCAAAGCGATATCCACCACTTCTGTAGGTAAAGAGAGACACAAGCCTGGGGCCCCCTGCTGGTGACACCTGCCATAGGTGTAGACAGAGAGAGACATAGGGACAGCCAAAGTGGAGACCACAGAGACCCACACTTGCAGTGAGAGGGACAATAGTGGCACTGGTTGCCTGCATAGGTAGTGAGAAGCACCAGGCAAGGGTCCCAATCACTGAAGGAGACTAAGAATTGGGCCTGCAAATGGACATTATACCGAGCAAGTGACAGTAACCATTCAGTAAAGGCTATTCACCTTTAAGGCTCACCTAGTAGCAACTATCTACCTCCAGGATAAGAAACTAAAAAGGGAGAGAAATTAGACATAAGATACCTACAGAGTAAGAGAGAGAGAGCTACCAAAAGCAACAAGGTATAAACATAAGAAACCTGAAATCACGAAAAGGAAGCATAGCAAAGAAACAATGAGCCCTCACAATCCCACAACAACAGAACCCGCCAACACAGAAGTGCAAAGATTGCCAGAAGGACAATTCAGTACTTTAATAGTAGAAATGATACAGGATTTCTGAAAAGAATTCAGAGAGAGACTGAAAGAATAAAGGATCAAATAAACAAAGAATCTGACACCGTGAACAGGAATCAAAAAGACGCTCTGAAGGAAGTAAAGGATGCAATAATTGAAATGAAGGCATCAATACAGACCATCAACAATAGACTAGACCACATGGAAAACAGAATCTCACTCTTAGAAGATGACCTCTCCAAAAATGAATGCATAGTATATAAATAGAAAAAACAATTCGACAGCATGAATTGGACATTGAAGAGATCTCAGCCAGTCTTAAAAGAGCAAACCTAAGAATAATAGGCATAGAAGAGGGAATAGAAGCTGAAACCAAAGGAATCAATAATCTATTCAGAGAAGTAATATTAGAAAATTTTCCAAACATAGACAAAGAGGTTGACACACAGGTACAGGAAATATATAGGACCCCTAATAGACAAGAGCAGAGAAGAGGTTCACCACGCCACATAATAATCAAACTGACTAATGTAGAGGCCAAGGAGAGAATCTTAAAGAGATTCTTAAAGAGAATCTTAAAGAGCGAGAGTAAAAGACCAAGTAACATTCAGAGGCAAACTAATAAGAATCACTCCCGACCTTCCAAACCAAGTCATGAAAGCCAGGAGGGCCTGGAGTGACATAATTGACACTCTAGAAGAAAACAACTTCCAGCCAAGATTTATCTACCCAGCAAAGATATCTATCAAATTTGATGGGGAAATAAAAACATTCATGACAAACAGAAGCTAAAAGACTTTAAGTCTTCCAAACCAGCACTAGAGAAAATACTCAAAGAGATTAATTAGAAGGAAGAAATAATAAGGAAATGCCAGAACCAGTGAAACAGTGATTTCCATCAAACAACTAGGCAAAAAACAAACACTACCTCAAACAGAAATTAAAACTCAAAATGTTAAGAATCAAAACCCACCTCTCAATAATCATACTGAATATAAATGGCCTCAACTCCCCAATCAAAAGACATAAGGTGGCAAAATGGATTAAAAATCACAATCCATCTATATGCTGCCTACAAGAAACACACCATTACAAGTAAAAATATGCAAAAACTAAAGGTGAAGGGATAGAACAAGGTAAGCCACACTAACAGATCTTGAAAACAAGCAGGAGTAGCAATTATGATGTCAGACAAATTAGACTTCAAACCTAAACTTATCAGAAGAGATAAAGAAGGTAATTTCTTACTGGTAAAAGGAACAATCCAGCAAAAGGATATAACAATAGTCAACATTTATGACCCAAACATAGGTGCAGCCACTTTCATAAAAGCAACTCTTCATGACACAGCCGAGCATTGTGGCGCATGTCTGTAATCCCAGTACGTGGGAGGCTGAGACAAGAGGATCGCAGCTTCAAGATCAGCCTCAGCAAGTTAGCAAGGCCCTCAGCAACTTAGCAACACTTTGTTTCAACATAAAAAATAAAAAAGGCTGGGGGTATAACTTGGAGATAGAATGCCCCTGGATTCAATCCCCAACACCAAAAAAGAAAAATAAAGTCCCAAATAGCCCTATAGACTCATGGAAGCTTATGATGATGACATTTCAAAATAAAGTTGGCACAAATCAGTGGAGAAAGAATATTTCTTTTGACTAATGGTTAAAAATAGTTAATTAGATGGGTCATGGGTCAATTTGGTATCGATATGAAACTTCCCTCCCCTGAAATGAATCTTGCACTCTAAACATGGAAGTTGCTTTTGAACAAATTGTAGTTCAAAATATTAAACAAAAGGTTAAAGCTTTTAGATGAGAGCATGTGAAACTATCTGCATGACAGATAGTCATACAGGATAGGAGAAGATGCCAAAAGCACGAAACATAAAGGAATACTGACACATGATAGTACATTAAAAGTGGGACCTTCCATTAGCTAGAAAATGAATGAAAATAAGCCAGGGTGGAGAAATATATTTGTAATACCTGTAACTTCGAAGGACTCAAAGTCAAGACCCGTGTATGTATAAAGAATATCTCCAATTCAAGGAGGAGGTGGGTAATGAAAAGAAATCCAAGAGAAACACCAGCAAAGAACTTTAACTGTACTTCAAAAACTAGGGAAATCCAAATAGCCAATAAATATACAAAAAAAGTGATTGATGTCATTGGTCATCTGGAAAAACACAGATTAATACCACAAAGAGATAAGGCAGCAGAACCATTGGGATGGCTAAAATAAAATAAAAAATGACTGACAATACCTAGCATTATCAAGCAAATAGATTTCTCAAAAACTGCTGGCAGTGGTGTAAGCTAATACAACCACGTTATCAGATGGCCTGGGAATATCTGCTAAGGTTAAATATTTACACACTCTAAGGCTCAGCAGTTTCATTTCTCCTTATTACTGGGGTTTAATGTTCACTTTATTAATCTTATCCAGAACATACACATGCTATATTCTGGATCAGAGGCAGGTATCCTGCCCATTTGGCCTCGTGGTTTATACCCAAGACCATGCAATGGTCAAAAGAAAATGGGAAGCTTTCATAGAGAAGTGGTGAGGTTCTTCATAGGCCAGGAACAAGAAAGAAATCATTTTTCTCCTGAAAAATGTCTCCTCTCATTTCCAACTTTTTTTTTTTGCATATAAATAAATTTTTTCCAGAAGCCAAACAGATCTTCAAATAGATATCTCACAGAAAGGGCTACAGTCCCAGGTGCAAGTTAACCTAGGGACCCATCTCTTCTGTTTTAGGGGAGATAAGAAAGTTTTATTATCTTTTGGATCAGAGCAATTAACTCCTTCATTAGGAAAATAAATGTCTGCAGATCTAATCTTCATGGCACTTGAAATTGTTTCCGAGAGATGTGAAAACAAATGGTCTCTACAGTGTATTTTGTTTTCCCAGGATTTTTTGTAAGAACACTAACGTCTCCAGGGAGGTTTTATTTCCCAAAATTATATATCCAATAGAAACATGTACACATGTATACCAAAGAAGTGTTCAAGCATGTTCACGGCAGCATTCTTTTAAGGACCCCAAACTGGTAACAACTCAAATGTCTGTCAACAGTAGAATGGATAATTATCTATTGCAGTATACTGATATACAAGAGTCCAATATTGGTATAAAAATTAATAAACTCCCATTACATGCCATAACATGGATGATTCTCTCACACATAGCTTTAAGCAAAAGAAGTCAAACAGTAAACAATATATACTCTATGACTCTGTCAGAGAATACGATAATTCCTGTGGGTTCTTGGCTTCTGTGGTGAAAAGAATTTCAACCCACGCCAGTCAGAGAAAAATACAGAGGTTTAATTCAAGAAAGGTGGGGATACACGTTGAGGGGAAACGCGGGCCATCTCGAGAGTATGGGAGCTGCAAGAGAGCGCAGTAGAGAGGCAGAAAGGTGCATGAGAGCAGCTCAGATGCACAGAGAGACAAAGAGGCCCTTGGATCTAATCTATCCTTTTCTTATGGGGCCCACTAGAGAGGGGGTGGCTAGGGGCACATGGCGGGAAATGGGGCACCATGGGATGGTGGTCTCCTCTCTTTGAAGCTTTAGGCTGACAAAAGGTGTGGATTCCTTGGGATAAAAATCTCAGAAAGCGGAGACAAAGAGCTGGGGAAGGCAGGGTGCAGGGCAATCCTCTGAGACCTTTTTCCCAGGAAATCGAGGCTCTGACAAAAGGTGAGACCTTTCTTTGGGGTCTAATTGCCTCAGGAATTTCAGATGTGGAGCTAGCCCATTATGATTTAAAAGTATAGACCTTGCTTTTGCCTAAGAGCAAACAAACTCTGTTAAAATGAAACTAAAGATTATGAAGATTTTTTATTTTCTTTTCCTACCCAATTTGTCTCCTTTCGACCTAGACATTTTTATCTCTTCTATTCTATCTCAATTGCATTGAAATAAAATTCAAAACCAGACTGGGCATTGCGTTGCATGCCTGTAGTTCCAGCTACTGGTGAGGTTGAGGCAGGAGGTTGGCTTGAGCCCAGGAGTTCAAGACTAGTCTGGACAACATAGAAAGACCCTGTCACAAAAGAAAAAATAAAAATAAAAAATAGGCAAAACTAGCTGGGCGTGGTGGCGCACACTTGTCATCCTAGTACTTGGGAGGCTGAAACCAGAGGATCCAGGCCAGTCTCAGCTACTTAGTGAGGCCCTCCACAACTTAGTGAGACCCTGTTTCAAAATAAAGAATAAAATATAGGGCTGGGGGTGTAGCTAGGAGGTAGAATGCCCCTGGGTTCCATCCCCAGTACCGCAAAAAAACAAAAATAGGCAAAACTATTCCATGATGTTACAAGTCAGGACGATGCTTACATTTGACAAGGAAAATAGGGACCGGTTGGGGGTGGGCAAAACCAGGACGTCTGAGGAATATCCATCCCAGTGTCTCTTGCTGTGGGTCGTGGTTACAGGGGTGCATTTACTTTGTGGAAATTGAGCAGATCAACTATGATTTGTGTGCTTTTCTGTATATGTTTTATATGCAAAGATTTTATTAAAAAATAAATAAAAAGGCAGGTGTGGTGGCACACGCCTGGAATCTCAGTATTGGGGAGGCTGAGACAGGAGGATTTCAGATTTGAGGCCAGCCTGAGCAACTTAGCAAGACCCTGTATTTAAATAAAAATTAAAAAGGGCTGGGGGTATAGCTTGGCTGTAGAATGCCCTTGGGTTCAATCCTCAGTACCAAAAAAAAAAAAAAGAGGGGAAAAGTTCTCAGGAGGACTCGGCAGTTCTCATAGAATTCAGGCTGGTGAAGCCCCCTGGCCTCTAGTAATGCTGAAGTGGAAAGTAGAGCACACCACACCCCAAATGTCTCCTCCTTCCCCACCTCTTCTCCCTACCCTGGCTGCATTCTTTCCTTGCTCTCAAGTATGCTTGGCAGAGCAAGACAGATGAGGAAGCAAGCGTCGTTAATAGTGTGGCTAATGTTGTTTATTCCTGAAGGGCTTTCTTAATGGACAGTGTATAGGATTCGGGGTTCTGTTGGCATGATTCCCCATGAGAATTAGCACAGCTGACATCATTAGCCAGAGTGCCCACGCAGGTCAGCATCAACTCTGATCCAGGTCACCCAGGCCACGCCCCTTGTTAAATATTTCAACTATGACCTCCGGCTTAGATTTGTTAAAGACGTGAAGGAGAACAAAATCTTTTCTTTCAAAGCAAAGAGATGCTAATTATAAATTTAAACTTTAACTTTTCCGTAATGAAAACATCCTGACCACTGAAGGAGGAAAATAAAATAACCTGACAGCTTCCTACACCAAGGGGACTCCAGGTGATAGCTAGTAAATGGAGAGATATCTCCAATGTTCCAAAGCAATTTTCTAAAGCCCACATCATTCCTCCGCACACCTGCAAAAGATTCAGAAGCCCGTGGGGAAGGAAGCATTTATTTCAAAAATAAACTTTAAAGTTTGGAAATAAAAACAGACAAGCTGGTTTCTTCTATAAGAAAATCGCGGTTCGACACTACCAGAGGTACTGTAATTAGACTTTCAAAGAGCAAAAATAACAGGTGACAACGTGCTCTGAAGACGTTGAAACCAAGTGAACTGCTGAACAAGTGCAATTTACATCCATTAGAAGCAAGATGAGCACAGAGGATGAGAAATCAGGAGACAGACGGGGGCTCCAGTGCCAGGTTTGCCACGGACTCTACACATTTTCTTTTCTGCATAACAGGAATAAAAACTCCTGCTCTACCACGAGAAACAAATGAACAAGGGGAAAATTCTTCCAAAGGAAGTACCTAAGAAATTGCATCTGTAAGAATTATTAACCTCTGTCGAGGCCTCTTTTTATCTCTTGCTCCTTTCCTCCCTCTTCCCTTTCTCCTCCTTCTCTTTACCTTTTTTTTCTCCTTTCTATGCTATCACTTCCTTAACCATCCATCTTATGTTATTTCTTTTTTTTTTTTGAAACAGGGTCTCACTAGGTTGGTGAGAGTTTCACTACTTCCTGAGGCTGTCCTCGAACCTTCGATCCTCCTGTCTCAGCCCCCCAAGTACTGAGATTACAGGCTTGCGTCACCACGCCTGGCTTCTATTTGTTTTTAATTATTTATTTATCTTTGGTGCTGGGGATTGAAACCAGGAGCATTCTACTTCCAAGCTATGCCCCCAAACTGAATTTTTTTTTATTTTTTTATTTGGAAACAGGGTCTCACTAAGTTACTGAGAGCCTTGCTAAGTTGTGGAGGCTGACTTCAAACCTGCAATCCTCCTGTCTCAGCCTCCCAAGCACTGGGATTACAGGTATGCACCACCCTGCCTGGCCATCGTATGTTACTTTAACGGCCATATAGCACGTGTGTTTGCATTGCTCTTTGAAAACTCAACTAAATTAAATTACTTTTACTTGTTTTTGACCCCACATCGATTTAGTTTCAATGAGTCATTGGTTCACATGAGAAAATTTTAAAAACTTTTCTTTCCCTACTCTTGAAGAACCATCCTTGAGTTTATTGAAATAAAAGAGTCAATTTGTTAGTGAACAATGTTTCAGGGTCACAAGGAACCGACCAACTAGTGATTTTCCTTTCAGGGACATTGAACCAAACACAACCTCATTTCTTTCAGCTGCCCTGTGTTCTACCCTTGGGTTAGTATGTATCTAGAACACCTCCCTCTCTGTCCACTTCCTGAATGTTAAATTACATCCTACGATCTCTGATCAATGCTAATCAATCAATAAACACTTTCTTAGCCCTTATAATATGCATAGCTTGTATTAGACCTTTGGGAAACTATAGTTAAGCACGGTGTGGGTTTTTACTTCAAGTGCTTTGCTATATATTTATACTGGGAAAGATATATATATAGCTTACAAATAAGAATAGATTCATTAGGCTTCACTCTATTTCTTTTGAAAAGTTATATACAACTATGGGGTACACAGTGATGTTATAGGTATACAGTGTAGAATGATTGAATCTAGCTACTTAACATATCCACATCCTTAAATACTTATCATTCATTCCTCCTAACTGCAACTTTGTATCTTTTGACCCACATCTTTTCATTCCTTACACATACACACACACACACACACACACACACACACACACTCACATTTCTTTCTTCCAATAAGTATAATGAACCCCTTGCTAGGTACTATTAGATTGCTGAGGATGTCAAGAAAATTAGGGATAGAACTCTAACCTCAAGATTTGAGCTGGGTGAGGTGGTACACGCCTGGGATCCCAGTACCTGGGAGGCTGAGACAGGAGGATCTCAGTTTCAAGGCCAGCCTCAGCAACTTAGCGAGACCCTATTTACAAGTAAGAAATTTTAAAAGAAAGAGGGACTGGAGGTGTTGCAGCTTGGAGATAGAATGCCCCTGGGTTCAATCCCCAGTACAAAAAAAAAAAAAAAAAGATTTGTCATCTAAAAGGAAAGAAAGGCCAGTGAGCTCATGAGGGCCATAGGGGTAGCAGATGAGCAGGTAAGAGCCGGATCTGCCCCAGGACTTCAAGGAGCAGGACGCCACCTGGTGGACGGAGGACAGATAGGTGAAGCCGGCTTTGCCTCCTGACTCCTCTTCAGCTGTGCCCACCGCTCCAGGTGGGCGTTCTTCTAAGTTCTCTACATGGTCCTCTCTACTTTCTACTCTGAACGCTCTGCTAGAGTGATTTCCTCACCTTGTGATTCTGCAGGAGGACCC
The DNA here is from genome assembly GCA_004027185.1 of Glis glis. NCBI lineage: Eukaryota > Metazoa > Chordata > Mammalia > Rodentia > Gliridae > Glis > Glis glis. The sequence goes on along the minus strand of PVJS01042228.1, from coordinate 6,936 downwards.
CCAAACCTGGATTCACAGCCTGAGAACTTGCCAGAAATCTCCATTCCCGGGGTCCAGCGCCTCTGCAAACTCAAGACCAACCTGAGCTGATGGTGGCTGTATCTCACCTGTGATGATGCACCGGACCTTAGCTGCTCTACCTGGTCCATTCCCAGCCCTCAAAACTGGACTAGAGTTCTAAGACACGAATGGGGTCTTAAAAATATTTAAATCTTTCCAAGTTTTTTCCAATGTTCTTAGAAAAAGTCCAACTGTTTTCTCTCCAAGGTGCTGAATATCTGCTCAGTGCTCACCCCTGGGCCTTCGTGTTTGCTCTCCTCATCGCTCATTTCGCAACCCAGTGGTACTGAGAGCTTCCTCTAGCACCTTTCATTGAACCCACTCCCTCTCCCTTCTGCAGCCTCCCTCCCCCTGGGCCCTCTGCCTTACCAACATTCCTCTCCCGAACTTTGTCCTGGGCAAGACCTCCTTGTCTCCGGGTCTCTGAAATGCCTTTCCACAAATATGCCCCCACATCCAAGCTAAATGTCTGCACTCCATGTTCCCTTTCCGGGTCTCACCACACTGCATTGAAGTTGAGCATCTCCTCATTTGGTGAATCCCTCTGGATTACAAGGTCCATCAGCGTGTTAGTCTGCTTTCTGTCACTGTAATAAACAGGTGAGATAACCAATTTATAAGGGGAAAAGATTTACTTTGGCTTAAGGTTTGGGGAAGTTCCCGTCCATGATCACTTGGCCCTGTTGCTTTGGGCCTGTAGTGAGAGAGCACAGCCTGGCGGGAGCGTGTGTTGGCCAAACTGTGGGAAACTGTTCTAAGTCTAAAAAAATACTGGATTAAGGATTTATGGCTTCTTGCTTGCTTTGACAGAATACTGCCTTTCTTGAGGGAACTGAAGACAGTGACCTCAATGCCCCTTCGCTATCTAAGCTGTTTCCTCCTGTTTTACTACACCTGTTGCTTGCTTTGCTTAAGGGTGGAAGACCACCTCAAGGAGGTTGCTGGAGACAGCAGCCTCTCCCACTCTTGCAAAAACTGCCAAATAACAACTTATCTTCTAAAACATTCATAATCCTATCCTCTACTCCTTAGCCAGAGACAATTAATGATTTGATGAATCAGCATGAATTCTGTAAACCTGTAATAAAAGGAAGAGCTGAGTTTTACTCAACGAGTTTGTTTCTCTTGCCTTCTCCCCTCTCACCTCTTTGAGACCAGGAATAAAATCTCAAGAGCATTTTTCATCACACCATCTCTGCTGGTACAGAGCCCGGCACAAAACCACTCAGGAAGCAAGAAAAGAGAAAAAAGAAGAGTCTGGAGCCAGGTGGAGTGGCACACTCCTCTAATCCCAGTACTTGGGAGGCTGAGACAGAAGGATCGCAGGTTCAAGGCCAGCCTCAGAAACTTAGTGAGACCCTCAGCAACTCAGCAAGATGCTCAGCAGTTTAGTGAGACCCTGTTTCAATATTTAAAATTATGAGAAGTTCTGGGGGTGTCGTTCAAAGATAGAATGTCCCTGGGTTCAATCTCCAGTACCAAAAAAAAAGATTGGGGTCCCACAACCCCCTTCAAGAGTATACCCCCAGTGATCTACGGACTTCCCATAAGGCCCTACCTCTCAAATGTTCTGTCACCCTCCCCCCAATAACACCACTTTATGGTCCAAACTCTTAATACATGGACCTTTGGTGGACACTTAACCTCCAGACTATGCCAACCAGAGCGCAACCACGTTTGTCTTGAATAAACCTTCATCCCGGGACTTGGCATGGAGGAGCAACATGTCAGAAGAGGGGTAAAACAGAACTGATAAGAATAAGGTGAAAGAGAAAAAAAGAAGAAAGCAGCTTAGAGAGAGAGTGCCACTGGGTGCATGGGAACCACAGGAGAAGGGCTTGTCTAAACAGAGGAAACATAATTTTGGATTTTAGACAGAAAATGTGCAGAAACAGGCTGTTCAGAGGTCATGTCTACATGCTTATATCTAAGGTAGGGGCTGATTCAGGCACTGACAATACAATCTCAGTGTATTTCTTAGGTGTGGGGTGTGTGTTGGGGAGGGAGAGTTCCTAGTTCTGGAGATCAATTGTATATGTTTGTATGAATAGACTTTGGGTTCATCAATAACTGAAAAGCTGACCAATGTTCAATAATCTCATGCAACTAATTCTCCCTTTTCATTCAGATTTTTTTTCCTGGCACTGCTGGGGATGAAACCCAGGCCCTCTCACATGATAAACGCATGTGCCACCACTGAGCTACATCCCCAGACCCTCAGGTCCTTTCTCGAAGAGTAGGATTACAATACCCTAGGAGAACACCAAAAATCCTTGACTGTGTGTCCCTTCTAAGTCTTTTCTTTAGTCCAGGGAGGGAGGGGTTTGCTTGTACTACCACCAAGAAATAACCCTTTAATTAACATTTCATATTAAGACGCACACACATACTCCAGGCTAGAGATAGATCACTATTAAATCTTAATATGTAACCAGTGAATTCGAGTGGAACACAGACTGCCCTGGTGAGCTTCCCAGTTCAGTTAAGACATTCGTTCAAATAAGTGAACACTCCTATCTTGACTAGTTATAACAAATTTACCTACGTGCACAAAAAAAGCAGAGGCAGAAATAGGAAAAGAGCTTCACTTATTATTAGCATTATCAACTCATTAGTTAGGTAGGTGCTCGCTATACCACAGTTGGATCTGCTCACATAACTTAAATCATAAACTCCTAGAGGAGTGGTTGAACCTTCTGTTCAATTTCACTGTTAGCAATCATCAGATGTGTACGTACAAAGCGGGTCCATGTTAGCTTTAATGAGGCTTACCTAAAACAATTGCTTCTTCCATAAGCTCCATTGATCAAATATGTATCACCCCAGAGAGTGGCATGATGTAGGCACAGAATTATCTCTAAAGCAAAATGATTAAATTGCTGAAATGTGATAATGTTAAATAAATCTCAGTGTATGTCTTAGGTGGGGGTGTGTGTTGGGGAAGGAGAGTTCTGCAGTGTTCTGAAGATCAATTATATATGTTTGTATGAATAGACTTTTGGTACATCAATAACTGAGAAGCTGACCAATGTTCCATAATCTCACGCAAATAGATTTTAAGCATTCAGCCTAAGAAAGCAAACTGCTTGGAGCCCAATTAATTATCTGAAAAGAATCTACAAGATAAAGATCTAATTTATCTCCCAGGAATCTAATCGGATGTCCTTCCATCTCATGGAGGGGAGGGACTGTAAAGGCACTTAAACAGTTAAAGCAAAATTGCTAGCAAGTCTGACTCAGGCCTTTGCTAAAATAACAGGATGTCCTTGGTAAAAACCCCCTGACTCAAACATCTGTTTGGAAAACAAAACGTCCTTACTTGGGACCCTCCTGACTGAGGTCAAGATGGCCTTCTATAGATTAATGGTTATTGTGGTTACTATTACTGTAACAGTCTGGAAAGTTAGGGAAAACATTTCCCAATGTAAAATGTGCAAGGACGACGCTAGCCGCTAACCAATCTGTAATGAACATCTATATCTAAAACCAATCCTGGTAAAGGTCAGGCAAACCCACGTGGAACTGCCCAATTAGCAGAGAGAAACTAAGGCTCTTTGTTTAAAATATATAAAAACTGAAGGAAAAACATGCTTTTGGTCCCCGTACTGACCTGCTGTGTCAATTTGTCGTGCACCCAAGCTTAAGCTTGAATAAAGGCTCTTCTGCTGTTGCATACAGCTTGGTTTCCTGGTGGTCTCTCCAGGACAGAGGGTCTGGGCATAACAGGACCTTCTGAGGAGGAATGAGAGGTGACTAAACACAGGACAGAGTGGGTGGAAGCCAGCCCAGGGCCAGAGCTCCTCTGCGGGGTCTGCCATTTCCAGGCTTGCCAAGGAGCCAGGCTAGCTGTAGGTGAGGACACCCACCAGCCAAGGAGACACTAGAGAATACAACTCTTCTAGAACATCTATAGTCTAGATAGGCTGCTTTTGATTAAATATTACAAGTGAAATGGCCACTGATTAAATTTTCTCCAACCACAAAGAAAATTTGTTATTGCTTCATCTACCTGAAAATCCCAAGATAATTAGCCTTCAGGTTAAGACTTTTTCTGTGGCTTAAAAGAAATGTTTCCTAAGCCAGGTGTGGTGGCACATACTTGTAATCCCAGTACTTGAGAGGCTGAGACAGGAGGATCGCAGGTTTGAGACCAGTCTCAGCTACTTAGAGAGATTGTGTTTTGAAATAAAAGATTAAAAAAGTTGGGGATATAGCTCAGAGATAGAATGCCCTTAGATTCAGTCCCCAGTACTAAAAAAAAAAAAAAGAAAGAAAGAAAAGTATGACCTAGACCCAGCCGGGCGTGGTGGCACACGCTTGTAATCCCAGTACTTTGGGAGGCGGAGACAGGAGGATCCGGGTTCGCGGCCAGCCTCAGCTCTCTCTCTTTCTCTCTCTGTCTCTCTCTCTCTACTTAGTGAGGCCCTCTGCAACTTTGTGAGACCCGGTTTCAAAATAAAGGATAAAAAAATAGGGCTGGGGGTGTAGCACGGAGGTAGAACACCCCTGGGTTCAATCCCCGGTACCGCAAAAAAAAAAAGAAAAGTATGACCTAGACCCACTTTCTTTATCTCAGTTTCTTTGCTCTGCCTCTCCAAACGGGCTTCATATTCTGTTGGTTCATCTTTTAAGACCCTAGAGTAGCTTCCTCGTCTCACTGAGCTACAGGATTCCAGGCTCAAAGTTCAAGAAAGTCTGCTGCTTAGAGAATTCAAGGAACAGTCTTGGCTCTGTGTGTGTGTGTGTGTGTGTGTGTGTGTGTGTGTGTGTGTGTAGTACTGGGGATTGAACCCAGAGACATTCTACCTCCAAGCTACAAAATACATCTCCAGCCCTCTTTGTGTGTGTTTGGGGGGGTACTGGGGATTTAATCCAGGGGCATTCTAATACCCCAGCCCTACTTTAATTTTTGTTAAACAGGGTCTCACTAAATTGCTGAGGGCCTTGCTAAATTGCTGAGGCCGGCCTCAAACCTGCAATCCTCCTGTCTCAGCCTCCCAAGTACTGGGGTTACAGGTGTGCACCACCACACCCGACTCAACAGTCTTGCCTTTGAGTCCCACAGGACTGTTGTGGCTTGACCTGACACAAATGCCTTAACCAAACACTATAGCCAAGGACTGGGCATGCTGATTGGCTTAACACTTAGGTTCCAATTTAGCGACTGACAATGGGTTCCATCTTACCTAAATCAGCTGGCTGGAAAATGTGGGTATTGAGAAAGAAGAAAGAAAAGGCTAGATTCTGGAGAAACATCCAAGAAATATTCTATTTCATATCACTTCAGTCACAACAAATGTTACTTGCGTGCTTAGAATATCCAGGCGCTGCACTGAGTGCTGGAGTCGGGAGGTTTGGGGGTGGGGGGGTGTGGACCAAAAAGCAGGAAATGTGCAAGATATAAAGATGAATATGATGTGGGCACTGCTCTCAAGAGATTTAGCAACTGTTTCGGGAGGCAGACACATATGTAATTTCCTTGGAAAATCACGTCAGGGGAGTTGACACACAGGACTCAGAGCCAGCCTGGAGGTGACTGCAGGACAGGTTGGCAATGGGTGTTGGACCCTCCCTGGTTCCTGTGTAGGATCCCCCCATGTGCTGTATTAATGTACTGCTACATGACAGGCTTTGAGAGATCTGGAAGCCACCAGACTATTGTGAAATTGTCATAAGGAAATGGAGAAAGAGGCAAATATGCTCATTTTAAATTATTAAGCGTTTTATGAATTGGATGATTGCCAAGGATAACAGTACTCATTAATTTAAATCATTCTCTATGTTTTCGTACAGAGCTTTCTTTAAATTTAATTTAAACAGCTGTCATTCTCTCTCCGGCATTATGACTTGCCTGTTTCCCCTCCCGCTGATGGTGTGTTTTTAAGCAATGACAAAATGACATTAAAATTCAATCAAAATGTCTATTTTTTATCACTACTTGACTAGAATGATGAATTAACTGTGAAGAATCGCCTTTTTCCTCAGCACGAGGAAAAGATGCTCGAACCTAGCATGAGTCACAAGGTTTCTCTGAAACTAAAACCAAGTCATACTTCTGTTGCTGTCAGATTTTCTGAGACTAGAGTAGAAGGTAGGTATGTGGTTAGCTCATGAATTGCCAAACCACGCTTATTTGACAGCACTCTGTTAAGATTTGTAAGAACACATTATAATATGATACCAGAAGCAAAAACAACCAAAGCAAAGTCAAGCAGATGGGATTATAGCAAACTATAAAGCTTCTGCCCTGTTGGGGTTGCTCTGGCGGACGCTGCTTGCTCCGTAGTCCTGCCATGGATAGTTGCTACTTTCAGCAGCTCCCTGATAACTATTCCGTGGTTCCTGCCATGGAAGGTCGCTGCACCAGACAGCTTCCTGAACATTGTTCCGTGGTTCCTGCCACAGAAGGTCGCTGCACCAGGCAGCTTCCTGATCAATAGTCTTCTCGCATGATACCAACACGAAGTTTGATATAATAATTTGGAGAGAATTTAATAATTGAGGGGGTCGGGGAGGAGATCCAAGATGACAAATTCTCCTGCCTTATGTAGTCAAGGCCTTTCTTATATAGAGGTTCAAACAAAGAAAACAGGAAGAAGATCACAAGTTAAGACCAGGGAGTGACAATCACAAGTTAAGACCAGGGAGTGGCCGGGCGTGGTGGCGCACGCTTGTAATCCCAGTACTTTGGGAGGCAGAGACCGGAGGATCCAGGTTCGCGGCCAGCCTCAGCTTGCTCTCTCTCTCTCTCTCTCTCTCTTTCTCTCTCTCTCTCTCTCTCTCTACCTAGTAATGCCCTCCGCAACTTTGTGAGACCTGGTTTCAAAATAAAGTATAAAAAAATAGGACCGGGGGTGTAGCGCGGAGGTAGAACGC
>PVJS01042227.1:0-17599 GCA_004027185.1 Glis glis | reverse complement strand
GGCCATGGGCATCATGAACTCGTTCGTCAACGACATCTTCGAGCGCATCGCGGGCGAGGCGTCGCGCCTGGCGCACTACAACAAGCGCTCGACCATCACGTCCCGGGAGATCCAGACGGCCGTGCGCCTGCTGCTGCCCGGGGAGCTGGCCAAGCACGCGGTGTCCGAGGGCACCAAGGCTGTCACCAAGTACACCAGCTCCAAGTGAGCTCGTCAAGTAAGCATCCTTTCACCTAGCCCCAAAGGCTCTTTTAAGAGCCATGCATGGTTTCAACAAATGAGTTGTATTGCTATCATTAGAAAACACGATTCAGTTTCACACTAGACTGAAAGCTGTTGCAAGTCTTTAATGCAGCATCAGTGCTGCACAGGGGATACTTGTGAAATACAGGGAATAGCAATAGTTGTGCACTCCGGACACATGCAAGTTGTGCATATTGAAAATTCCACTTTTTACATGTGCAGCTCTCCGTTCCGGCATATAGGTCTCCAAGTTGACAGTGCTGTGAGTGATGGCTGCTCGCCCTGAACAGCTCCCTTCCGCTCAGAGGTTTTCTTACCTGTTTCAAATTCTCACCGTGTAGATGTGTGATACTGAGAAAGGGCCGAATGCTTGTTTTACAGAAATATGAAAATTTTCCTGATGTGTCTGCTTTGTAACTGAGCTAGGTTCTATTTGAGACCGGTGAGTGGTGGAGGGAGAAGCGGATCTTCTAACCAAATGGTGCCTAGGGAGATGAAAGGGAAGCAATTTTTGAGGCACTTTGAAGTTCTCAGTTACTGTATACCTTCTCAGAAAGTTACTTAGTTTATGGTCTTTGGGCAGCGTTCAGCTTAAAAGTCCTCTGGGTGATGGGAGAAACCTAATAGACAACCGCTTTAGGTTCTTGACTGCTAATCTGCAGGGGTCAGGCTCCGGACTGAGGCTGCCTCTCCATTCAGTTCGCCCTCTTCTGGACGTTCCCAAGCTGGGGAGGTGAGGAGGTGGTAAGAGAGACAGCCCTTCAGGCAGAATGTGGCCGCTGCTGCACCAGGTAGGATAGCATGAAAGGCTTTTGCTGCTGGAGAAGGGATAATTGTGGGAAAAATAAATGTATAAAAAGACGGTGAGATCGTGAGGGAGCGAGCAGGAAGAAAGGAAACAAGGGCCAGAGATCCACAAAATGTGAGCTGGATGAGGTAAGTTTGGAGAGAAGTACTGTTTGAGATAGAAATCCTAATATCCTCACACCCTCACAAATATGGATTCATAGATTGTAGGATAAATTTTGTATAATATGGTGAGCTTGGTACCTGGAGGGATACCTAAAAGCCTGGATAATATTTTTAAAAAATTTAAAAGCCAGGAAAAGCAGCTAAAATAGTAGGCTCAAGGCCACGTGAAACCCCTTGCACTGCAGCTGGCTTTCACCCACACCTGAGCTTTGTGTTTTAAGATGTTGTATGGTGCTTGATCATAGTGTGGAGCCTGATAAGTCTTTACCTATGAGGCTGACACCAAACTAAAAGCTACCTCCTCAGGGTAGAAGAATCAAATACAAACACATACATAGTCACACACATAAGCCCACCACAGGTGATTGCAAGGGATTGGAAGTCAGCTCTGGCCCTGGGGCCACTGAATTCTGGACCAGGAGCCGCCTAGGGTTCTTGCTGGTCACAGCACTCATACCCAGAAGTTCAAAGTAGCTAAACTGAGGGTTGAATCTAGGTTGGGTTCCTGCCCCAGAGCATGTGGGTTTGTTTTAGTTTGCAATTCCCACAGATTTAAAAAAAAAAAAAGCAGCTTCACAATCAAAATTAGCCAAACAACACCATGAAACACGGAAGTATGACCGGGAAAGAGCAAGACAATAGGAACAAGAGAAGTAGAGGAAATAAACAGATAACAGAGTTAAAAGGACTAACTTTAACTTTAATGTCTTACAAAACTAAAAAAAAGATTTCAAAACATAGGGATTAAAAAAAATACAACGATCACACAGAATTGAAAAAAAACAAATAGGAATTCTATAAAATAAATGAATAAATACACATATATAATTAGTCACAACACAGAATTAAAATTAAAAGCTTAGTGGGTAGTTTTAATAGTCCATTGAACCCAGCCAAAAAAATGTAATGAACTATATAACCAGATCTTAAGGAATTACTGAGAGTGCAAAGGGAGTTCTAGAGATCTAGAACTTATAGTAAAATGATCTGACATGCATGTAACTTAGGGATAGCTAGGCTGATTTTGGGCCCCTGAGCATGTTGTAGAAGCAAATACAAATATGTTTACTATGTGATCATAGTACTGTAGTATCAGAATGATGCAGATGTGAGATTTAGAAGATTATGGCTGAGAATTTTCTAGAAATGATGTATTACTCATATAATTAAAAATAATTTAAATGAAGTAAAAGGTATTACAATAGGGGGGGTCACCATTTGACACCATAAATTAAACTCCATAGCTTGTGCCTTCCATTCCATATGGATAGATGGCATCAGACTAAAGCACTACTTGAAATTCTAATGTTCAAAGAAAATGGAGCAATTGATTATTTACATGCATTTTTGTATCTAGCTAACTTTTGGGTAATTCTATATTATTGTCAGCAAATAAAAACGTTTGATATTGTTTCCAGTAACAATATGCTAAAAATGCCAGCAGTCATTCTTTTTCCTCCTTGTCATAGAAATGGCTTTGGCCATTCGTGATTTATAATATTTGTTTTTGTGTTTGTGTATGTGTAGTATTTATTGTGCTTATGTAGTTTCCTTCCCACTCCATATTAAAGGAATGATTTATGAATTTTGTCCCATCAGTTTGGGGCACCTGATGGTTTTCCTCCTTTAACCTGTTGCAGTGAAATATGGGTAGATTTGCTAATGTTGCCTCATACTTGCATTCCTAGACCAAATCTTACTTGTCCATGTTGTAACATTATCCTAAATAATGGCTAGAGACATCTTGTTTGTATTTTACATGCATTTTTCCATTTCTATTCATACATGAAATCACTCTGGGTTTTTCTTAGGGTTCACCTTCATCAGGTTTTGTCAGTAAGATCATGTTAGCTTCATGAACTCAGTTGTGGAGTTCTCCATCTCTTAGTATATTGCTATGTAACAAATTATCCCCAAACTGAGCAGCTTAAATCAATGAACATTTAACACTTACTACTTCTTTTAGTTTCTGTGGGTCAGGACTAAATGGGTGGTTATGGGTCAGGGTCTCTCCTGAGGTTGAAGTAAAGATGTGAGATTAGGCTGCATTCATCCAATGCCTGCCTGTAAAGCATGGGAATGTGAGGCAGGTTCCAGCTGGTTCTTGCTGGAGGCCTCAGTTCTTTCCCACATAGACTTCTCAGAAGGCTAACAGACTATCTTCAAAACATGGCAGCTATTATCCCCCAAAAAGAGAAATCAGAGGAAAAAAGAGTGGGGTAAGCCACAATGCCTTTTGTGACCAAGTTTCAAGTCATACACTGGGCCGGGCGTGGTGGCGCACACTTGTAATCCCAGTACTTGGGAGGCCCGAGACCGGAGGATCCGGTTTCGTGGCCAACCTCAGCTATTTAGTGAGGCCCTCCGCAACTTCGTGAGACCCAGTTTCAAAATAAAGTATAAAAAATAGGGCCGGGGGTGTAGCTCGGAGGTAAAATGACCCTGGGTTCAATCCCCGGTACCGCAAAAAAAAAAAAAAAGTCATACACTATCACTTCTCTGCAGCTTCTCTTCATTGCAAGCAAGTCACTTAAATCTGGCACATACTTAAAACAATTAGGTTCCAATTTTTGAGGTAAGTATAGAAAAAGGTTTTGTAGACACACTTTTAAACCATTACATTACCTCTTTTATGTTGAAATACCAGAATGTTAAAAAGTATTTGTGCTTTAAAGACTAGATAGGAATCAGCTATAAAATGATTTGGACCTAATACCTTTAAAAATGGTAGATGTTTAAGAATTCCAACAACTTAGGCTACAGTGGACCACTATCCACAGAGACAAAGGCCAATAAAATCCCCACGATTCCTTGATGGGCCTTGGCAAGGATAAGTTACCTTTGTATTTTATATACAATTCTAGCATAGCACATACAAGGAACTTTGTGGGGGGGGGGTACCAGGGATTGAACCCAGAGGCATTCTACCTCTGAACTACACCCCCAGCCCTATTTTTATATTCTTTATTTTGAAACAGGGTCTCACTAAGTTGCAGAGGGCCTCACTAAGTAGCTGAGGCTGGCCGCGAACCCAGATCCTCCAGTCTCAGCCTCCCAAGTACTGGGATTACTTTGAAGGAACTTTTTTTTTAAAAAAAAGTATTGAGTACTTTGAATTAAATTATATGAGAAATTCCAGACATCAATCTGTAAAGCAAATCCCTGGTACATGATTGTTGGAATGTCTAACAAATAGGTTTGGACTTTTCAAAGAAGAAAAAAAAAATTAAAGCAGAACAATAAATACAATAAAAATTTAAAATCTCAGAAAGTACTGGGGAATATGCAAATATAAGAAAATATTCTGGAAAAACAAATTAAGAAAACTTAAACTTTTGGACAAAAAGTTAAAGCTAATTTAGTAATTTGCTTAACATAGAACCTAAGGTTGATGACTGAGTAATCATTTTAAAAAGCACCACATTTAAAATGTATGATAACCCAGGTATGGTGGCACAAACTTGCAATCCCAATTCTTTGGAAGCTAAAACAGGAGGATCACAGGTTCCTGGCCAGCCTCAGCAATTTAGTGAGGCCATCTGCAATTTAGTGAGACCCTATTTCAAAATAAAAGAATAGCTGGGCGTGGTGGCGCAGCTTGTAATCCCAGTACTTGGGAGGCTGAGAACAGAGGATCTGGTTCATGGCCAGCCTCAGCTACTTAGTGAGGCCCTGTTACAAAATAAAGAATAAAAACTAGGGCGGGGGGTATAGCCCGGAGGTAGAATGCCCTGGGTTTAATCCCCAGTACCGCAAATAAATAAATAAAATAAATAAATAAATATAAAGACTAAAATAGGGCTAGGGGCTGGGGAGGTATAGCTTGGAGATAGAATGCCCCTGGATTCCATCCCCAGTACCACAAAATAAAGTAAATGTAAGTAAATTCAATATTAGAGTTTATTATAGCAAAAGGATATCGATTAAAATCAAAGGACAAAGAAAACGCAACAGGGTTCCAACTACATTATCATTTCTGGACAATGATGTTAGACAACATGATACCTATGGAGTATTGACAACTAGGAAAAACGCACCCAAGCTTTAGTGTCCAGACTTTACAACACTTTGATCACATAGACAGAATGACTGCCCAGGGTCTTTAGAGGTAGGGCAGATAAGGCATGGTCTGAAGCCTCAACCATAAATCACATGGTTGGACTATCTAGAGAAGCCCAAGGCCCCTGGTTAAAAAACAAAAACAAAAACAAAAACAAAAGATTCTTAACGAGCAGGACAATCCTAGGGCCTAGAGATCACCTCCTAGCCAACGATAAAAGCCCTCCCACTCTTTGGGTAAAGTTAATTCTTTGCTACACACATAGTCATTATTAAAAAAAAACCATATTTCATAATTTTTAACTAGATAGTTATTATTAACCATAACTTAAGTTCTACCCTATTTGTGTTTTGTGATTGTTCTGTTACATTGTTGTGGATATTTAGGCCAATTATGGACACCAAACTTTTAAGGAGATTTCTCCATGAAGAATATGTTTCATTCTTTGTTCAGATGAACAAGCTCAGCAGTGTCCTCCCTGATTTATACTCCCCAACTTCCCCTCTGAATCCTGGCTGCAAGAAATGAAAATTCAGGAGAGGTAGAGATCAACTTTGGGGAAAGTTTAGAGTTCTAGAACTCCCTTTTGGGTAGCATGGGCATTCAGTGCAAAATAGAAAAAAAGAACTCCTTTTCTTCACCTGAGCGTTAGCATGTTGAGTATTTTTTTTCCATAAACCATGAAGTTTGCTACATGGACATAGAACAAAAATTGTAGAAAAGTAAAAATATTCTGTTATAGAATTTTATTTAAAAGTTTGACAATGTGGACCTGCACTTCATAAAAACCAAACAATATTTTTGTAAATATGCAGTCAACTTATGACTTTTTCAGGAAAGAGGGAGCAGGGGGAGAAAAAGAAAGATGGCAGAAATTGAGGACTCAGAAAAAGAGTAGAAAAAGCAAACTGCAGCCATCAAAGGGAAAGAAAGAGCTTAGAGACCCAACAAAAAGCCTACAACAAAATGTGGAAGGAGAAAGGCACAGTAAAGAAAACGGGAGGTGGGCAGTTAGATCTTGTCATATATTTGATCTCATCTGGTAATAATACCTGTCACATAGTAACTGAAGTACACCCTACATTTTTTAGGTTTGGGTTGGTTAATTGGGTTCGTTAAAATGTCACCACATCTGGGAAGTTTTCTCTGCCCATCAGATGTAAAATGTCACCCTTCTATCTCCATTCTTAACTGTATGCATTCTGCTTCATTATAGCTAGCACTAACATAAATTTATTTGTTTGATTCCCTTCCTCAGGATGTAAGATCCATAAGGGTATGGACTTAATAATTTTTGATACCGACTCCCTCATGTTTAAGGTTCTCCTGTACATAGAGCAATACCTTTTGAAAGTATTTGCAGGGTGACATAATTAATTACTTGTGTACATATGTTTGTGACAACAAGGTAGAGGATAAGGCTGAGTTGTCAACAGTTTACCTGAATAAGTGACCCCAAAAAAGTCTCACTTTCCTGACATCTCTACAAAGAGGGTAATAGTACACCACCTCTGAGAGTTACTTTAAGGATTAAATGAGATAATTTCTGTAAAGCTCTTAAAATATCGATGGACATTTAGTAAGCACTTAAAAATTATTAGCAATTATTATATTTTTCCTTTTCACTGAGTTAAAACAAAAATCAAGGTGGCCAAATATCTTCAGAAACTAAAGGGATAAAATATGAGCTTTTGAACTATTTCAAGCCAATGCAAGAAAAGTATTTGAGGAATTTGAAACTATAGTCATACTATTCAGGGATGTCTCTTAACTAACCATGATTTGAGCTATGATCTGTTAATCCTAATAATGCCTAAGGTACTGGTAACTTGGAAATGAATTTCTGATAAACCATTATACAAGCACATGTAAAAACCCCTTCTTTGAATAGCAAATATTAATATTGATAGAAAAACAAGACCTAACAAATACACCATTTTATTTCTTCAATCAGGGAAGAGAGATGAATGTGGAGAAGAAATGAATGCATAAAGTAACTGAAATATGAATCTGTCCATAGAAGTTATGATATATGAAAAGTCTAAACCTCTGAGAATGACTGACTAGTGTGTATATTCGACTCAAATCCAACTCATCCTGTCATCAAATAATCAAAAGGAGATTATTGCCTAAGGGAAAGAGATTAAACATGGTGTTTTAGATTTTTTTCTGTTTGATTTATACAAATAAAATGTATTGCTATCAACACAGGCCTAGTTACTGGGAATTCATTACTTACCATGGACTATCTGTGCTGTAAGTCTGAATGAGAGGATGACAAGGTCTGTAAATGAAACATTTCTTTTTTTTTAGCATTTGTTAGCATTTAATGAACCTCTGGAACTGTGTGGCTTTCAAGCCACCAGGACACAGGCACCCCCAACACCCTTAATCTTCTCCTCAGCTCTTCTGCTGAAGAATTTGGCCTTCACAATGACAGGCTGCTTTGGGAGCTTTCCCTTCTCCAAAAGTTTTTAGTAACCCTAGAAAGAGAAAAGGAATTACAATATGCTATGACAGGTACCAACTCCCTGATTGGCACGAGGAACGAGGCAGGCCCACCCAATCTTAAGGGCTCAGGGTAGGGCATGTTTCTGATCCGAGCACTAACAGGGGCACTGACTGTCCCTGCCAGTGAATCAAGACCAGCAAATTCTCTTCGAGAACTCTAGCACACCAGGACAAGTGCTGTGTCCGGATGTGACTCTAGTCTCAACATAAATGAAACACTATGACTAATAAAATCTGTAGAGAACTGGAATTCTGCATTCGTTGTTGATTCCGATCTTTCTCCTAAGGCCTCCATTTCTAGATTTCTACTTATCTATTTATTCATCTGTCTGCCTACCTATCTTCACATTATTTTTCGGCACCCAGGCCTGAGTGAGTGAGGCCCTAAGCACTGTTTCGGCTTTACTAATGACACTGAAAGGTAAAAGTGTTTAGTTCAGCTAAGCGGCCATTTGAGAGCCCTCCCCCACCTCAGTGTCTGAATTAAAGCAAACAAAACACTTTGAAAGTCTCAAAATTGAGTGTTGCCCAAATTACCTGAAGTAATTTAAATTTTATTTTCTGGGCGCCACTCTCACCATTTCTGATTCTTTAGGTCTGTACTAGGAATTGGTAGTGTGTATTTATAAATTAACCAGGTGATACTGATGCTGCGGATGCGGGACCACATTTGAATAACTTTGTTTTAAGCCAGGCGTGGTGGCGCACGCTTGTAATCCCAGTACTTGGAAGACTGACACAGGAGGATCACAGGTTCGAGGACAGTCTCAGCAGGTAGTGAGACTTGTCAACCTACCGAAACACAGTCTCACAATAAAAAATAAAAAATAGGGCTGGGGGTATAGCTCGGAGGTAGAACGCCCCTGAGTTCAATCCCCAGTACCCCCCCAAAAAATATAGACTAACTTTGTTTTAAAGGACATGGAATTGCCCTAAAATGCTACTACGAAGTAGCCATATGAACCCAAATATTCGCAGAATTCTTAACTAGGCGACAGGACAGGAGAAACACTAGGAACCACTAGGCAGGAATGGCAACAAATCTCGCGCCCCGCTACCCCCTTGGGCCACCTGGCCACGCCCCCTCACGTCGGCTCTCCTAGGTCTTCCTGGCCACGCCCCTCGCGCTGGCTCTCCCATTGGGCCGCCTGACCACGCCCCTCACGCAAGCTCGCTCATAGGGCCGCCTGACCACGCCCCTCACGCAGGCTCGCTCATAGGGCCGCCTGACCACGCCCCTCACGCAGGCTCGCTCATAGGGCCGCCTGGCTTCACCACTCACGTCCTGACTACGGAGTCTGGTTGGGCTCACGCCGCGCTGCGCGGTTCCCGCTCTCCTTAGCATCCCGCGATCTTTGGTCAGCCAGATTTTCGCCGGCTGCCCTTTGCCGGCAGCCAACTGGGCCGCTCGCTCCGGCGGCCACCTGACCGGAGACGTTCCACCGTGACGTTGTACACTAAACACAGAACCGAGAGATCTTGGAAAATGGGGAAGACCGTACTCCGGTCTTCCTGCTCTCAGAAGGAAGGAGACCCGGCGCCAGCCTCCCTACACCTCCTGCGCCTGGGGCGAGCTGGCACTCTGGTCTCCAGCAGCCTGAAACACTTCTGCTACAAGGACTCCTTGCTGCTCGCAGGGTCCTTCGCGTGAGGATTCAGTGGGCGTGCATAATTGTTTCCTAATTAATGACTACTTTTAATTTCATCTAAAGGTGCACTCAAGTCCGACATCCTTTGACCAGTGACTAAGGCCCAAGAGAGGCTACAGCTGTGAATGCACACAGCAATTTTCCAAATCATTCAGTGTGTGCTTGAAAAAATTTGGATGTTCTTATGAGAACAAGAATCATAGATCATTTGTTCACTATGTTGTTAAAATCTTCTGTAACAAGCATTCTTCTTTGCTTGTTGCAGGAGTATCTAAGAGAATATCGAACGATTACCCTACAATTGTAAATTTGAAATTCTAATTCTGCCAGTATTAATGCCTTACATGGTGAGTAGTTCTGTAGTCGGGTACATACAAGGTCACGAATGTTGCACCTTATTGGTGGATATTTATTTTACTAGGTTTATCTCTATGAACTGAAGATCTCTGAAGAAGCAACATCTATACTGAAGATCCCGCAGACTGACTGAATAGAACATCCTGACTGTGGAGAAGTGGAACTTTGCAGATCAAGAGCCAAAATGATCTTGGGCTGTCTTAAGTCCGTTTTACTAGCCATTTACTACCAGCCTTTGTGTCGGACCGAACATCCTCGTTACTACTAGGTAAAAGTCTTGGAATGTATTAAGCTTAGCAGACCTCTCCTCTAGCTTCCACCAGTCCTAAAGCTAAAAATGCTATAAGACATTTGAAACCTATAGGAGAAATTTCCCCACTCTGCTGTAGCCCCCTTACTTGATGCTCCCACCAATGTGTCTTGAAAATGTGCTTTTTTATGACTGTCTTCTGTTCTGTGACGATTAAAGTTCATGTAACCTCTTCCATGGTGTAACGTTATTCGGAGTAACCTCAGTCCGTTCCTAGGTCTTGGCCACTCATATTTGGCTCAGAATAAAATTCCATTTTTATTTTTATTAACTTTTAATAAGTTATAGTCTCTATCTGATCATTCTTGTTTGTCTGGAAGTCTGACTCTCCATACTGTATTTTTCTCTTCAGTTGGGTCACTTGTATTATGATCTTATATTTGGACATTCAAAGTTACTCATGGTGTGCCGGGTGCATAATAGTTGTCAATAAATGAACAGTGATTTGGAACCCATGGGATCATCTCCAAAGGTTAGCTTGCCTTGATAGGACACTAGAGGGCGCTATGAACCCGTATCACCTTAATTCCAGGTGCCTTATTAAAATCCCAGACTAAATCAATCTAGGGTTAAATCTTTGGGGTAAATTTTCTCCACCTTCCTCCGTCAGGCCCTGTAGAGACAAGCAGATTTTGTTCCTGGGAACATTTGCTAGATTGTTTGTTTGTTTGTGGGTTTTTTCTCCCCAGTTTAGGCTTTCTCAAAGAATAGATTTTATGCTAGTTATCTTATTTCTGTTTAAGAGCCTAGGATTCTCTCTCCTTTATTTTATTTTATTTATTTTGTTATTTTTATTTATTTTGGTGTTGGGCATTACTCATGGACATTCTACCTCTGAGCTACACCCCCATCCCCATTTTATTTTTTACTTGGAAATAGGTGTCACTAAATTGCTGGCTGGCTTCAAACCTATGATTCTCCTGTTTCAGCCCCCAAGTACTGGGATTACAGGAGTATACCACCACGCCTGGTTTAAGAACCTAGTATTCTCTTCTCCAAGGGCAGACATTAATTCCGAAAGCCCAACATCTCCTGATAATGTTTTTTGCCCTGGAGAACCCAAGCTAGTGTGTTTATCACCCTAGTTTTAGATCCTATGTTTTTATTGTTCTAGGAAGTTTCAGAGAATTTTCTTTGATAGGTGTTTGTTTTATCTGTTAGCTGGGCAAGGATGTGTTCCTGTTATTTGTTGTGGTTTATCTAGCACTTAGATGAACTTTCGAGAATATCTTGTTTTCCACATTGCAAGTAGTCGTCCTTACAGGGTACCTTTATATGGCTGCTAATACTTTTAGCTTTCAATTCGATTTTGTCTGCTATTTTAATGGGGATAACTGTTGATTGACACAGGGAAAGAACATGTTATGAAACAAGACGGTTTTATTTTTAAATATACTTTTATTGGTGCATTAATAAGATGGTTTTATGTAGTTGATAGAGGATGACTTCACTTTTGGTAAAATGTATACAAACCTGCATACAAAAGCCTGGACTGTTATATACCAAAAATATCAATGCTATTATATCCAGTGATTAAATACTTTTCCTTTTGCTTCTGTGTATTTTATTTTGTCTGATATTAATACTCCTATACTTGCCCTGTTTTTTCTTCATTTTTTTATTGTTTTTTAAATCCATGCATGATTGGCTTTCAGACTAATATTTGCTAATATATTATATCAGTAATTCTAGTTAGAAATAAGAGAAGCAATAAGACATTTTATTGCATACATATGTTTGCTTTATTTAAAAACAGAAATATAATAAGATAAAATATTGTATATATTACAGAACTGAAATGCTTTTTTGAGAAAGCAAAAGAAAACATAAAATATCCTTCCATGATATTACAATCATATATCAAGAATATTATTTTGGAGTTCTCTTTTATGTTAACAAGAATAAAAATAATAAAAACAACAGCTTTTGGATCTGAAGTTTTTCTTTGTGTGTGTGTGTGTGTGTGTGTGTGTGTGTGTGTGTGTTCCTGGGGATTGAACCCAGGGGAATTCTACCTCTGAGCTACACCCCCAACCCTGTTTTACTTTTTATTTTGAAACAGGGTCTCACCAAGTTGCAGAGGGCCTCATGAGGTTGTTGAGGCTGGCTGCAAATCTGTGATCCTCCTGTCTCACCCTCCCAATTACTGAGTTTTTTTTTTTTTTTTTTTTTGTACTGGGGATGGAAGCTAGAGGCATTCTACCTCCAAGCTACACCCCCAGCCCAATTTTATTGCTTATTTGGAAACAGGTTCTCACTAGGTTACTGAGAGCCTTGCTAAATTGCTAAGGCTGGCTTGGAACCTGCGATCCTCCTGTCTCAGCCTCTCAAGTACTAGGATTACAAGCAAGCGCCACCACACCCGGCTGAAGATCATTTTTAATGGGGAAAAATTCTCAGAAAAATATACTGATTTATAAACACTGAAAAACTGCATTTTTAAGCCAATAATCTTGTGGTCTAAATTACATCCTTTAGTGGAAGTGTTTAAAGCAATTTGGATTCAGGAGTTCTACCTGGTCATACAACCTTCTTGGTATGGAACATACATTGCTATAAATATTTTATTAAACATAATATAGCTAAAATGTTATAATTTCAACACGTAATCTATATAAAAATTATTAATGAGATACTGTACATCTCAGGTTTGAGCTTTTTTGTTTTGTGGTACTAGAAATTAAACCCAGGGCAATGCTAAACAAGCACAGAGCTACATCCCCAGCCTTTATTTCTTTGTTTTTGTTTTTGAGATAAGGTCTCATAAGTTGCTCAGGCTTGCCTAGAATTTTCTTTTGTTCCTTTTTTTTCTTTTTTTTTGTGGTACTGGGGATTGAACCAGGGTCATTCTACCTCCCAGCTATACCCCCCAGCCCCAATTATTATTTTTATTTTGAAACAGGGTCTCCCTAGGTTGATGAGTCTCGCTACTTTCTGTGGCTGTCCTTGAACCTGTGATCCTCCTGTCTCAACCTCCCAAGTACTGGGATTACAGGCCTGTGCCACCATACCTGACTTGCCTGGAATTTTCAATATTCCTGTCTCGGCCTCAGAAGTTCCTGAGATTACAGTCATATGCCACTGGCTAACTTATTTTGATGCTTAATTGAAATACTTGATATCTGTGTACATTTTATACAATTTATAATCAATGCATATATCTAGGTTGTAGCTAGATACTTATTTTCTTCAACTGCACCAAATATTGATTTTTTTAATTAATTTTAAGTTGGGTATGGTGGTGTACACTTGTAATCCCAGTACTTGGGAGGCTGAGACAGGAGGATTACAGCAGCCTCTGCAAGTAGTGAGACTCTCATTAACCTACGAGACCCTGTTTCAAAATAAAAAAGCCAGTGTGGTGGCCCATGCCTGTAATCCTAGTACTTACTTGGGAGTCTGAGATGGGAGGATCGCAGGTTCAAAGACAGTTTCAGCAAGTAGTGAGATTCATCAACCTGGTGAGACCCTGTTTCAAGAAAAAAAAAAATAGGACTGGGGGTGTTGCTTGGAGGTAGAATGCCCCTGGGTTCCATACCCAGAGCCACAAAAAATGTAAAAAAATTAAAAAAATAAGGTAGGTCTGGGGTGTAGCTCAGAGATAGAATACCTCTGGGTTCAATTCCCAGTAACTCCCAGAAAAATAAAAAATTAATTTTAAAGCAATAAATAGTATTTTGCAATTTTGTTTTGTACTAGCCATAGCCACACTTAAGTGCTCAATAGCTTCAACGGTTAATGGCAACTATATTGCAGGCACAGCTCTAATCTATAAACTTGAATTCATGACCATTCCTACTTTAGTTTATATCTCTGTGTTGTCCTTAAAGAAAAAAGGAACAGTAGAACATGTCCCTGAATTCCCGTTTCTGTTCTCAAGAATCCAGCCAACTTAAGGGAACAATGAGGGCAAGCCTGGGTCAGAAAGTCCAGTTACATATTATCTTCAAGGACACTGGCTTTTTCTCATTCACACGGGGAACTAGGGCATATTAGTATTATCTGTAGAAAGCCGCTTTCTCACATGTACACAGGAACAGTTGCTCCTAGGTATGCTGGTCATATAAGCAACTAAGCAAGCTGATGCTTCTGCAGCCTACCATATATAATCCCTCTCTGAGCAGGGACATAGTGCAGAACTGAGGGCACTATATAAAGGATAAGTGTTACTCATCCAGGTATGACAATCTCCAGTGCCTAGGCAATTTTTAAGTGGACAAATTTTAGAATGGTTTTTATGGGTTCCTCATGGTTCTCTGCAAGTCAGGTGGTAGAACTGTAGGACAGGTTATCCCTGTAACATGTGTCAATATCCTTCACCTGCACTTCCAGCTCAGGTAGACACCATATCCCTCAATACAGTTTCTCCTTATCACTGAACACTGAGTGACATGATTAATTCACTGAGTTACCCATGCATCTATATGCTAAGTGAAGTCTGAATACCTGGACTCAAACGATCCTCTTGCCTCAGCCCCACACCAGGTACTTCTTTGCAGACAGACAAAAATGAAAAGGGGGGTCTGTCCCTGGACTCAAAAAGAGCCAAATGTTTATAACACACAGTCCTTGTATGTTGTCGTACAAGGACTATGAATAAACTGCTATGAAAGGTAATTTACTTAGAATATGCCTTTTACATATGTCCTAAAGAAATACACTGGGAAACATTCAAGAAAGTTCACCATAAAACTGACTTCAATAATTACATAGCCAATACAAATTTTTAGTACAATACATTGAGTAAAACAATGTCACTAGTAATTAAAAAATGATGGTACTAGAATAACACATCACATGACTAAATATCAAAAATAGGTTTGAGCTGAGCATGGTGGCACACACTTATAATCCCAGTACTTGAGAGGCTGAGACGGGAGGAGCACAGGTTTGTGGCCAGCCTCAGTAACTTACCAAGGCCCTCCATAACTTAATGAGACCTTGCTTTAAAATAAAAAATAAAGCTAGGCGTGGTGGCGCACACTACTTAAGAGGCTGAGACAGGGGGATCCGGGTTCGTGGCCGGCCTCAGCTACTTAGTGAAGCCTTCCGCAACTTAGTGAGACCCTGTTTCAAAAAAAGAATAAAAATAGGGCTGGGGGTGTAATTTAGAGGTAGAATTGCCCCTGGGTTCAATCCCCAGTACCGCAAAAATAAATAAATAAATAAATAATAAGCCGGGCGTGGTCACCCATGCTTATAATCCTAGTGCTTGGGAGGCTGAGACAGGAGGATCGCAGGTTCAAAGCCGGCCTCAGCAACTTAGTGAGGATCTCAGCAACCTACTGAGACCCTGTTTCCAAATAAATGAAATCGTAATGGGGGTGTAGCTCAGAGTAGAATGCCTCTGGGTTCAATTCCCAGTACCACAAAAAATAAATTAAGTAAGTAAAATAAAAAATAAGGCTGGGCATACCACACTTGTAATCCCAGTACTTGGGAGGCTGAGACAGGAGAAACACAGGTTTGCAGCCAGCCTCAGCAACTTAGTGAGGCCCTACTCAACTTAGTGGAACCCTGTTTCAAAATAAAAGAATAAAATAGGGCTAGGGGTATAGCTCAGCAGTATGATGCCCCTGGTTTCTGATACTGAGTTTCTTACCGGATCCTTATCTTACTGAGTCAAATATCTGCAGACACCAGGAAAGTAAAAGTAGGAGGTTTATTCTAAAAGAGCAAGCAAGAAGAGAGGCAGATCACCCCTAGGGGTCTTGTTCTGATTCTAGAGTCCTAGAGTCCGATGGGGCCTTCTGCCATTGCCAGAGTGTAGCCTAGGCCAAGCACCTTGATTGTACACCGTCTTTTCCCAAAGCCTACTTGATCCACCGAAGAGAAGCAAGCAGAAAGGCAGGGTTAAAGCTCCCACATAGGGGAGGGGTCCCGAGAGGATAGCCAATATTGGTGCTGAGCATAGAGCTTTATATATGTTTAAAGCCCCTTTGTGTAGACATTAACCAAAGAAGAAAGCCCCCGTTTTTCCTCTTGTTTTTCTTGACTTAATTTGTCATCTATGGCTGTTAATTCCCCAAAATCATGAGACCATTTATTCTGTATGTTTGTTCCCTGGCATACATATATATATTTAGCAACAGTCCACAGGTCTATGGTTCGAACACATGGATCTTTGATTCTTGACATCTTGGCTCCACTCCTCCACATTTAGTTGTGTTCAGGTCTAATGAACGACACGGAACCACCTTCCTTCTTAGGGGAGGCTGGATTTTGTTTTCCTTAAATTTATCTCTTAGGAGTCCCATTCCCTCACTGCTTACCCAATACCTAACTCCTCAGTTCCATCCCAGCACCACAAAAATAAATAAATAATAAAATAGGGCTGGGGGAGTAGCTCAAAAGTAGAATGCCCCTGTGTTCAATCCCCAGTACCTCCCCCCACACACACATAAAAATAATCCATTTGAAGGAAATCATAAATTCATATACAGCCTATGGTTCTGTCACGGGAAAACATGATAATTCCGTGGGGTTCTGAGGAGTTACCAGGTTGGCGAATGGAAACCCAACTCAGGACTCTCAGGGTCCTTGGCTTCCTTGGCGAAAAGAATATCAGCACGCACTGGTCAGAGACAAAGACAGGTTTATTAAGGAAAAGTGAGGATACACATTCAAGGGAGAGTGTGGGCCACCTCGAGAGCATGAGAGACTCCTGGGACCTTTGCAATCCTTTTCTTATAGGGGACCTGGAGAGGGGTGGTAGGTGACTAGGGGCACATACTTACTCTTTTTTTTTTTTTTTTTTTTTTTTTTTTGGCGGTACCAGGGATTGAACCCAGGGGAATTCTACCTCCAGGCTACATCCCCAGCCCTATTTTTTATTCTTTATTTTGAAACAGGGTCTCACTAAGTTGCAGAGGCCTACTCCATGAGATAAACCATTATCTTACATTTTTGTGAATTGTTTCATTTTTCTTTACAGTGTCAACCTCTAAGTATGTACATATAAATTATACATTGTGTTATTTTCCCTGTTCTTTTCTTTACATAAATGGAACTAAGGTAGGATAGAAGAAATAAAATATTAGGTAGAAAAGAGACAAATTGGGAAGGAAAAATATATTTTTGAAATCTAGAAAATTCATAATCTCTAACTCCACCCTGCAGGGTGTATTCTGTCTTAGGTAGAAGCCTCAATGAGCCCACACCCTTAATCACAATAGCCCCTCTCCCACGTGAGACTCCTGAGATGCTTCATAAACAAGGATCCTTTAGGAGGGACAAGATCAGACACCAGCAAGCCACCACCCATTGATTCCGGGAACATGAGGATTAAGAGTAAGCATTTAAGCCGGGCGTGGTGGCCCACACTTGTAATCCCAGTACTTGGGAGGCTGAGACCAGAGGATCCGGGTTCACAGCTGGCCTCAGCTACCCTATTTCAAAATAAAGAATAAAAAATAGGGTTGGGGGTGTAGCCCAGAGGTAGAATGCACCTGGGTTCAATCCTCAGTACAGCAAAAAAAAAAAAAAAAAAAAAAAAAA
>PVJS01042226.1:0-17601 GCA_004027185.1 Glis glis | reverse complement strand
ACCGCAAAAAAAAAAAAAAAAAAGATTCCTGGTGGAGACGCTCTGTGTGTGGCTGTATCTTTTGCCCTCTTACCTCAGCCCAGGGTTCAAGGTGACCACAGGGGTTTCTCAGAAGCATAAGACCAGCCCGATGTACTGCCATGCCCAATCATCAACTACAAGACTGTCATTCTGTAGCAGGCTCTGCGCTCTTTCTAGGTAGGGCCGCGATCAGGGTGAGCCCAGAGCTGCGAGTCAGGCAGAGATGCAGGTGGAGCCAAATCTGCTCTGATTCTAAACATACCACTGAGCCGGGCATGGTGGTGCATGTACTTGGGAGTACTTGGTGCCAGTACTTGGGAGGCTGAGACAGGAGGATCGCAGGCTTGAGGACAGCCTCAGCAACTTAGCAAGACTCTGTTTCAAAATTTTAAAAGTCAAATAAAAAAGGGCTGGGGGTGTGGCTCTGAGATACAATACCCCTAGGTTCAATCCCCAGTACCCCCCAAAAAGGGGGGAGGGAAGTAGATGGAGCCCAGGCGTGGCCCATTTATAGGATGCCAGACGCCTGGGCCTGGGTCGTTCTGTTTCCTCTCTGCATGTCAGGAATACAGAAATATTAGTATTTTTCCATCTATGTTGACTGACATCACCCATTGCGCGCCACTAGCTTGGACACAGCTCGGCAGTGGGTGGTGCATCCCTGCGTGGGTGACATGTCCCTCTTGGCTCTTGCTGCAACGTCCTCAGGGTGACTGGGGGCCACATCTGTCCATTACAAGTTTTTGATCAGTTTCATTTCCAAAAGAGATCGCTCCCGCGGGGGTCAGTGACCGTTTGTGGAAGAGGGACATTCAAAGAGACCCTTGGCTAAGAAATATTAAACACAACGGTCTGGCCAGCCATCATCCTGTCCCCACACCACTATCTCCAGAACCCAGCCTGTGACAGCCAGGCTGCCACCTCCTGACCCGGGCAGTGAACAGTTCAGGGACCCTAGAGACACAGAGTGACCCCGTTCTGCCTCCCAGCCAGCCCCGCCGGGAGGAGATGCTTCTACGTTGTCAAATGCCTCAATTACTTAATATTAGACGCCACCATTCTCCACAAAGAAAAGATGGAAACCCAGGGGGAGACGGGCAGGTCGGACAAACAGAAATAAAGGAAATTATTGTTCAAAGGTAATAGGATATAAGGAAAAGCACCGCCAGCCCTGTCCACTCAAACAGCTCACGACAGAGAAGAGTCCGCTTTCTACTCGCCCTGCTCTGAAAGCCACCCCCGCCCCCAGCTTCACCGCGACACGGGGGAGGTGGGGAAAGCCAGGGCCAACTCCCTTCGCCTGCTGCCCCAGGTCCCATGGGAGAACACAAGTTTTTATTTATAATTCCCAGTGCTTCCCAATTGTAAGCCCCGATTTTACCAACAAGCTCCTTTTTTTTTTTTTTTGGCAGTACTGGGGATTGAACCCAGGGGTATTCTACCTCCAAGCTACACCCCCAGCCCTATTTTTTATTCTTTATTTTGAAACAGGGTCTCACTAAGTTGCGGAGGCCTCACTAAGTAGCTGAGGCTGGTCGCGAACCTGCGATCCTCCGGTCTCAGCCTCCCAAGTACTGGGATTACAAGCGTGCGCCACCACGCCTGGCAACAAGCTCCTTTTGAGTGACAGTGTAGAAGGTGTAGCTGAAAGCTGAGGAGCACAGTACAGTGAGTCTCCACCACCCCCTTTCAGCTGTGCTTCCCCGGGCAAGGTGCTTGACCTCTCTGTGCTTCCAACTGCTCAGCTCCCAAAAAGAAGAAGAACAGCCAACCTACCTCAGAGCTCTTGTGAGGGCTGAATGAGTTCATAGACAGAGAGTGCTGGGAACGTGGTAAGGCATAAGTACCACAAAGGGCCAGCAGGGTTACTGTGTGGCCAGGGCTCCAACTGTTAGGTCACACAGTGGTCCTTCATGGTCAGATGATGACAGCTGTCCCCATTCCACAGCGGGGGAAACAGACGCTCGGGTCCATCTGATTCCAGAGTCCCGTCTTGTCCCCTCCACACCACCTCCACGACAGTACCCAGTGTGGAGCTGTCCAACCAGCTACCTCCCTCGCCAGCCCCTCTCTTCCTGTTCTTTCTCTCTTCTCCCCCATCTTTCCATCTACAAGTCAAAGCAGGGACATCTAGAAAAAGTCAATTCTGCACCCCCCTTACCCACAGCTTTGCTTTCTATCCTTTCCATCAACTGCAGTCTAAAAATATTAAATGGAATCCAGAAATGAACAGCTCACGAGTTTTACACTGTGCACCATTCTGAGTCCTGTGACGAAATCTTGCTCCATCAGGCCCAGGAGTTGAATCCTCCCTTTGTCCAGAGTCTCCACACTGTATACACTACCCTCCTGGTGGTACACAAGGCTCAGTTCTATGCATCGTTTCAGGAGCCCTCTGGGGGTCTTGGAGCTTATCCCCTGCAGGTAAGGGGGAATGACCATAATGGACAAGAACCACCACTTGATGCCCACAACCCAGATAGCTCCCCCAGATTCCAGACTCCCACATTCCACAGCAGACCCAACAGTTTAGTCCCAGCATCTCACTGTGCCCCAAAGTGAACTTATACTCTTTACTCCCAAACTTGCTGCCCCTAGCCCTCAAAAAATTTTGCATGGATATGATGATATGTTTATCTAACTTTCAGTCCATATCCCACATTTATCAATTATTCTTATAATTTCCTTTGTAGAATTTTCCCCAGTAGTCCAGGTTCTGACCCAGGACCAGATATTACACCTTCCCCATGCTCACCGACGGGGCAGTCTCCTGCTCCTGGGCTAGCCTCCAACAGTCTCCTGCTCCTGGTCTAACCTCCAACAGTCTCCTGCTCCTGGGCTAGCCTCCAACAGTCTCCTGCTCCTGGTCTAGCCTCCAACAGTCTCCTGCTCCTGGGTTAACCTCCAACAGTCTCCTGCTCCTGGTCTAGCCTCCAACAGTCTCCTGCTCCTGGGCTAACCTCCAACAGTCTCCTGCTCCTGGGCTTGCCTCCAACAGTCTCCTGCTCCTGGTCTAGCCTCCAACAGTCTCCTGCTCCTGGGCTTGCCTCCAACAGTCTCCTGCCCCAGTTCATTAGAGAAAATGGACACTATACAGAGGGTATGGAATGGGTAAACTGGGAAGAAAGGGGAGGAGCAATGCCAGCACCGAATGGTGGCCAACGCTGAACATCGGTCGACTCACAAACAGGCCGCCTCAGGCCTCTACCCTCTCAGGGCACCATTTACAAGCCCCAGGGCCTCCCCATTGGTGTGGGTGCTCGCCATGGTGTCCCTCCTGACTCCAGGTAGTCAGGCCCTTCTACCCCAGCATTCTCGGGTCCCGGTCCCGGTCCCGACCTGGAGGGTCCATGGGACCCTCACAACACCCTGTTGCATCTCCAGCTCCCTGGCTTCCAGCTTGCTGGTCCCCTGCCCCCCTCTGCTCTATGGGGAACTCTGTGAACTCTGCACAGGAGGCCTGACCCAGCCTCTTTCTCTGATGACATGCTGGGACTCCTGTGAAAGGTGCAGACGGGTGTCCAGCTCACAAGGACTTCCATCTTGGGTGAGCTGAGTGGCCCTGTGACCTTCAACACTGTCTGGAAGCTGGTTCCCATATTTTTTCTTTTTTTTTTTTTTTGCAATACTGGGGGTTGAACCCAGGGGCATTCTACCTCCAAGCTATGCCCCAGTCCTATTTTTTATTCTTTATTTGAAAACAGGGTCTCACCAAGTTGCAGAGGGTCTCACTAAGTAGCTGAAGCTGACCGCGAACCCAGATCCTCGGGTCTCAGCCTCCCAAGTACTGGGATTACAAGCGTGCACCCGGCTGGTCCCCATATTAAAGGAAGGACATGCACACAGCAGAGCTCTGAATGAGCCCGGCCCGACCACCATGTTGTTCTTGGAGGTGATTTTTTTGAAGTTGGCATTTTAAAGTCACTTCAAACTTATTGAAGAGTTGCAAAAATAGTATAGAGATTTCCTAGATAAACTTGACCTAGATCCACCAAATTTTAACAATTGTTAAGACCGTATTAGCACAATTTTAACACATTTTCATGTGGTATATACACAGATATAGACACAAACACACATATATGCATATTGTTACTTATTTTTTTGGAACCATTTGAGAGCAGGTTACGTACATCATGGTCCTTTTACATCTTAATACCTCAGTAGTAATTTCTTAAGAACATAGACATTCCCTTCCAGACCCATGGTAAATGTATCAAATTCGGAAAATTTTGCATCAGTACAATTATTTTTTACATCTCACTTTTATCAATTATTCTCAAAATGTCTTTTGTAGAATTTTTCCCAATAATACAGGGTCTATCCAGGACCAGATATTGCATTTATACATTATGTCTCTTTAGTTCCTCTCTCTCTCTCTCTTTCTCTCTCTCTCTCTCTCTGTCTCTCTCTCTCTCTCTCTCTCTCTCTCTCCCCAGCACTAAGGATTGAACCCAGAGCTCACGCATGCTCATTAAGCGCTCTGCCGCCGAGCTCCACCCCCCAGCCCTTTTTATTTTTCTCCGACATGGAGTGTTTGTGTTTCCTCCTCATCTGTTAGTTGCTTTCAGCACAGTTCCTGCTATTTCATTCATCATTTCCATCTAGTTTCAGGAATACATAATATTTATTTATTTCTGTTAAAATTTTAATGCTACGTGGCTTGCAAGCTCATATTCTCTGCTAGCAGGTAGGCATCCTGGGAGAATATCCAGCTAGATAGAATGAGGAATGTTGGGATATCACTTCTTAGGGTATCACATGCAAAGGCATCTGGGCTCCATCTGCCTCTCAATTGGGAGGCTATTTTTGATCCATGCAGTAAAGGCGCTGTCTGGTTTCTTCATGGTATTATCTCTGTTCCTCTCTTTCAAATAATAGTCTATATCAACACCATGTAAATATCTTGCTTCTCACCGCACATACGCAAACATGATTTAACTCATATTGATTTTTTGGGGGGGGCAGGGTACTGGGAATTGAACCCAGAGGTGCCCTAACACTGAGCTACACCCCCAGTCCTTCATATTTTCTTTTTTTTTTGGCAGTACCGAGGATTGAACCCAGGGGCATTCTACCTCCGAGCTACACTCCCAGCCCTATTTTTTATCCTTTACTTTGAAACTGGGTCTCACGAAGTTGTGGAGGGCCTCACTAAGTAGCTGAGGCTGGCCGCGAACCCAGATCCTCCGGTCTCAGCCTCCCAAGTAGTGGGATTACAAGCGTGTGCCACCACGCCCGGCTCATATTTTTTATTTTGAAACAGGATCTCACTAAGTTGAGGGTCTCACTATCTACAATGCTGAGGCTGGCCTTGAACCTGCGATCCTCCTGTCCCAATCTTCCAAGTACTGGGATTACAGCTGTGCACCACCGGCATACACCGATTTAAATAAAAAAAAAACAATAGTTACCATGATGATTGATTGCAATATGATAATTTTTGCAACTGCAACATTTCTACCACTTTTGTCAATCAGAATCTTTCTGTTCGAGTCTTCTCTTCTCTCCCATTTTATTTATTTATCAATTTCTTGTCAGCATGGAGAAAGCCCACCTCTTGAGATCACTGCATTTTAAAAGCAGCTTGATATTTAAAGTAAGATGGGTGTGGCAGTGCATACCCGTAATCCCAGTACTTGGGAGGCTGAGACAGGAGGATCCCAAGTTTGACGCCAGGCTCAGCAACCTAGCGAGACCCTGTTTCCAAAAAAAATAGGGCTGGCAATGTAGCTCAGAGGTAGAATGCCCCTGGGTTCGATCCCCAGCACCCCCCAAAAAAAAATAAATTTGAAGTAGAGGCTAGGCGGTGACTTCTATATTCTCAGTTACATCTGCACTTTGATGGGAGAAATAGATACCTTTGCATTCACAAAAATTACTGGGAATAAAAAGCAAACCAGGCAGTACTTTTAAAATATTATCCCACGATGCCTACATGCCCACACAGAATATAAGCTTGCAAGCCAAGTAGCATTAAAATTTTAACAGAAAGAAAGAAATATTATGGATTCCTGAAACTAGACGAAAATGATTAATGATTAGCATCACAATGAAATAGTATGCAGGGCATTGAAAGAGACCAACAGGCCAGGAGGAAGCACAA
Organism: Glis glis; assembly: GCA_004027185.1. Classification (NCBI taxonomy): domain Eukaryota; kingdom Metazoa; phylum Chordata; class Mammalia; order Rodentia; family Gliridae; genus Glis; species Glis glis. The sequence goes on along the minus strand of PVJS01042226.1, from coordinate 11,474 downwards.
ACGCTGTGCGTGGGAGGGCATGGGCAGAAACCCAGCAGCTTCAGTCATGGAGGCTTCAGAATATTTAGCCAACAATAACATCAAAGATGACAGAGAGGTGAAACTGCTTTCAGAAAATACGACGGGCCACCCGGCGAGGCAGAAGATGGAGCAATGCTTTCCAAACACAGATCGCAAACTGGCTTGAGGGCCAGGCCCCGCAGTAGTGGCAGGAGGCCTGGTTCTAATTAAAGCAAAACAGGCGATTAGTGTCTGGCTTGCATCCTTAGAAACTTCATCTCAGGCCAGGCGTGGTGGCGCATGCTTGTAATCCCAGTACTTTAGGAGGCGGAGACCGGAGGATCCGGGTTTGCGGCCAGCCTCAGCTCTTTCTCTCTCTCTCTCCCTGTCTCTCTCTCTCTACTTAGTGAGGCCCTCCGCAACTTCGTGAGACCCGGTTTCAAAATAAAGTATAAAAAATAGGGCCGGGGGCGTAGCGCGGAGGTAGAACGCCCCTGGGCTCAATCCCCGGTACCGCAAAAAAAAAAAAAACTTCATCTCTTACAAGGTCAAGGAACCGGAGCACCAGGGCCTGGTGGGTGGCACAGTCGCCATCAGCAGGCGGTCATAAGAGCCACTCGGACGATGGGTGTCATTGGCCACAGGTCAGAGCCTCCTGTAGCAGCCGTGTGGGCTCCTAGCGGTGCCCTCTCCTGACCAGCAGAGGCAGGCCTGGCTGGGCCTGTTTAACTGCCTCTGCCCCTCCCAGATGCCCAGACCAGAATATTCTGTAGGCATTAAACTCATCTCCAGCTTACATTCTCTATACACGGCATAGTCCACCTGCAATCCAGAAATCATATTCAAAACAATATTTCACCTTTTTTTCTTTGAGCAAGTCATAATTTGTGCGCGTGTGTGTGTGTGTGTGTGTCCAAATGCGTTGAAAACCTATGTGCACAAGAACCTGCACACAAATATTTTTATAGCAGCTTTATTCATGTTTGCCCTAACTGGGAAGCAACCAAGATGTCCTTCAGTAGGTGAATGGATACCCTGTGGTACGTGCAGGCAATGGAATATTACTCAGTGAATAAAAAGAAATGAGCTTTCCAGCCACGAGAAGACAAGAGGCGGCATAAGTGCGTACTGCTAAGCGGGAGAGGCCAGTCTAAAAAGTGCACATCCTGTATAATTACAACCATATGACATTCCAGGAAAAGCAAAACTGTGGAGATGCTCAAAAACAAGTCAGTGACAGCCAGGAGTTAAGCAGGAGGGAGGAATGAATAGGCGCTACACATTGGATTTTTAGGGCAGGGTGACTATCCCATGTGACACTACAATCAACAGTCATGGGTCAAAATCATAAAGCATTCAAACACAAAGAGTGAGCTCCAAAGAGGGCCCTTGGTCAGTAATAATGGATCTGCACGGGCTTTTCAATTGTAAAAAAGCAACACACCCACATGAGACATTCATATGAAGGAAAACTGGAAGGAAAGTATGAAAAAGGTAAATGGGAACTCTACTGTCTACTCAATATTTCTGTAAACCTACAACTGCTGAAAACAGTCAAGCCCATCAATTTAAATATATCTAGTACAGAGTCAGATAGCCCACCCCCCCAAATTACACAGGGTTCATACGATGCCACTGTTTTTAATATGCTTTTAATTTAGCATATTGAGATTAATATGCTAAGCTGGGCGTGGTGGTGCACGCTTGTAATCCCAGTACTTGGGAGGCTGAGACCTGAGGATCCAGATTCGCGGCCAGCCTCAGCTACTTAGTGAGGCCCTGTTTCAAAATAAAGAATAAAGAAATGGGGCTGGGGGTGTAGCTCGGAGACAGAACACCCCTGGGTTCAACCCCCCGTACCGCAAAAAAAAAAAATTAATATGCTAAATGTGTCCATGTCACCTATAGCATGGCTCTGTCCACTGAGAATAAATGCTTTGGAAATTCAGACTGTGGGGTCTGCACTGGGATTGCTGGCATGGATTAAAGGAGGTTATTCATCTTCAAACATGCACAGATAGGTCCAGCAAAAATATTTAGTAGAACAAAATAGAAGAGGATAAATTTCAAAAGGAAAAATTGAACCGAATGTTTGAGTTAAAACCAGACGTCTCTGTACCATTATTCCTGACCACCCTAATGAAGTTCAAAGTCTAAACGGTTGTTTTGGTACGGTTCTGCTTAAACAGGCACACTGGAGTATTCGGATTTCTTCAGTTAAACTGACCGATAATCCTTCAGTAGAACACAGTCTCACGCTTTCAGAACTACAAACGACTTTCAGGCCACAGAGTAAATGCTTACCCGATAGAGCCTTTGAAATGGAAGCTTTTCACACATCCCAAGAAAAACAGATCTGTGGGGTTCCCTGGGACCCCCAGACAGCAGACTGAAGAGTCTACTTCAATTCCAGCCTCAGCACAGCACCCAACTACAGTCACTCATCTACAATCACGCAGCCAGTGGTGCCACGTTGGTTTAGCTTAGCCGAGGGCTCTGTCTCTCCACTCTCCAGCTTTTCCTATGCCAAGAACAGACATCTCATTAAAGAAAGACGAGGAGCCAATAATCGGGGGTTATTTCATGAAAGCACTCCTGAGCAGACGGACCGCCTTGATAGAAAACCAATCTACAGAGCATTTCTGAAATGAAATAAAATTCAAGAAGAGTAGGCCTCTGCTTTAAAATGCATTCAACCTGATAGGTTTCCCTTTTTAAATGAATTCCATCAAAGTGGAATTCTAGTTCCTGGGGTGACGAGGTAGGTGCAGGATGGCTGCATAATTTGGGGCCCACTGCAAAACGAAAAGGTGCTGTCTTCTGTTCAACAATAAAGAACTTCCAGAAACAACAGCACAGACTTGTGCCCAGGCCTGGGCTCTTCTGAGCTCAGGGTCCTGAAGGACTGTGCAGAGGGAAGATCCTGGGAGCCGGCCCACGCCAGGAAGCCTGGAACTTATCCCCATGTTCCACTTACGGTCTGCAGATGCTGGGCAGATACTGACGCGGGGCCGCCATATTGGAGAAACCAAAGTGCACGTGGGAATCTTTCAAACCTTCATATCTTCATTAATGAAACTAGAATGGTGCCCTGTGTTCACCATATAATAGAACGAGAACCATGGGTTTTTATAAACACTTTGAAAATGATACTTCCTTAAATCAGTGCTTAACTCTTTTCTTTCCTTCCACATTTGAGATCTCTCTCAAACCCATTCTCACCCCATGCCTGCATTTAAAAAGCCATGACCAGCCAGGCGTGGTGGCGCATGCTTGTAATCCCAGTACTTGGGAGGCTGAGAGGGGAAGATCGCAGGTTCACGGCCAGCCTCAGCAATTTAGCAAGGCTCTCCACAACTTAGTGAGACCGTGTTTCAAAATAAAATAATAAAGTAGGACTGGGGGTGTAGCTCAGAGGTAGAATGCCCCTGGGTTCCATCCCCAGTACCATAAATAAATAAATAAATAAATAAATAAATAAAGCCACTACCAGCTGGGTGTGGTGGTCCACACCTGTAATCCCAGTACTTGGGAGGCTGACACAGAAGGACTGAAGGTTCAAGCCCAGCCTCAGCAACTTATCCAGGTCCCTCAACAACATAGCAAGACCCTGTTTCAAAATAAAAAGTAAGATAAGGCTGGGGGTGTAGCTCAGAGGTAGAATGCCTCTGGGTTCAACCTCTAGAACCAAAAATAAATAAATAAATAAATAACAATAAAAAGCCACAACCTCCTTTACCATTTGTTTAGAGGAGAGCTTCCCCAGTGACACACAGCCCACCAGTCTGCCCTGAGCAAGCTAAGCAGCCCCACTTCATAGGGGGCACCCATTACGTGGGCCTCAGGGCCCAACCTCAGGGATTGGCCGCTCGGGCCGTCTCTCCAGGCATGTTCACAGTGCGTGAAACCCTTCCAAAGAAAACTATTAAAATCCCACCCTCCATCCATCCAACCACTCTGAACACTTGGTCTCTGTCTTCCCCCTCCTAAAAACCAAGGCAGAGAGTGGAAACACGGATCAGCGAAGGCTGGCTTGGCTGAGCCAAATGGCGAGGGCTTTGGTCTGCACTTTTTCTACATTTATCGCAGTTGTACGGTCATGAAGTCTGACGTTAGTTAAAACTAAACAACCATTAACCCCAGCGGCAGGGCTGACCCGGCTTACGCCGGGGCTGTTCCCCGACTAGAAAAATGAAGGGGCTTTAGTGGAAGGGACTCGAGCTGCTTCCCATCTGGATCAGATTTGCTTCTTATTATTTTTAACTATATTTAATGCTTGAATGGGTAGCACATCCATATGGTTTTGAAAAGCATATGTATAAGAAGGTCCTCCCCTCCCCCATCCATGTTCCTGCCATTCGCGCTGTCTGTACATCTCCACTCTCAGTAAATGGTTTTATATTCTTCAAAGCTTATTATATAAATACAAACAAATATATACTCTCACCACCACTCCTTCTTACACACAGGGTAGCATGCCATAAACCCTGTCCAGCGCCTTTCTTTCTCTCTCTCTCTCTCTCTCTCTCTCTCTCTCTTTCTCTCTCTCTCTCTCATTTCTTCTTTCATGGTACTGGGGATTGAACCTAAGCACATTCTACCTCTGAGCTACACCCACAGCCCTTTTAATTTTTTGTTTTGAAGCAGGGTCTCACTAGGTTGTTGACGGTCTCACTAAGTTGCTGAGACTGGCCTCCAACCGGCAACCCTCCTGTCACGGCCTCCCAAGTACTGGAATGACAGGCATGCACCACCACACTCGTCTTCTTTTTAATTTAACACTACTTGGAAATCTGTCTTCATTGGCACGTAAGAAGCAAACCCCTTGTAGGTTCCAGCCTTTTTATAATCCACTGCATGAATGTCCCATAATAGACCTAACCAGTCTTCTCTTGGGAGAATTATGTTGTTGCCAACAATTTGCAATTACAAAATTACCCAAATCTATTTTCCAAATGCTGTCTGTTCACTAGCACCCGGCACGGTGCCTGCAGAGTCATTGAAATAAAGAATGAATATGTATAATCCCCTGTGGAAAGCGGCTTCCCAACAGGTAGTCCACATTTTTATTCCACTGATGATTGAAGCTGAAGATTTTTCCTCTTCCACCTGATTTCTTCCAGAAATTTTGCTGAGAATTTGGCTCCTATCTAAGGGCACAGAACCCCCTTACTCCCAACAGACAGGGGTGGATGGATAGCACAGATTAAAACAAGATTAAAGCTATGGCAATCATTAAAAGGCCCACTAGCACCCTGAAATGTCCATTGACTTCTTACTCTTTTTATTCAAAACCCTTTGTTAAATTAAGAGGCATACACTTGCAAAGAATAAGCTAATTTTAGCCCAAGGAAGTGCCTAACGAAACGCCTATCCTGCGAGAAGTGCTTAATAACTAAGTCCTAGCTGAAGATCAACGAGCCGCCCTCTCCTGCTTCGCACAGTCCATACGATGAGCAAGCGCAAAAATCCAGAAGATGCAGATAAACAACAGGATGAGAGCTGCACGCCTGCAGCTGCCGCAGCCCATCCTCCGGGACAATGGCCGGAGGCTGAGCCAGGCTTGGTCCGGGACCTGTCCAGGGCTCCAGAGGTGCCTCTAGCACCCAGCACCAAGGGGGCTCCAGAACCGCCACACCTCGTCAACACTCAGAAAGGCCCATGTCCCTGGGCCCCAGTGCAGGGCCCCAGAGGTCAGAGCGATTTTTATAATAATACTAGGAAGTTCTCTGTCTTCCTGTTCCTGCTGTCTCCACTTTTCTAGAAGCTTTGTAACGTGTACAATCGATTGAGTGTGGAGGCAGATCTGAGAATACAGCTGTCTCCTATTAAACCAGTCATTAAAGAGGCTTGAAGAAATGTCAGGAAAGGCTGCTCTTCTTATTAGACTCCTTTGTCTTGAAAAAATAGGGGCTTTTAAAAATCAAAACATGGTATGTATGCCAACATGTAATGGGTATTTATCATTGTTACTTTAAAATGAGTAAACTACTTTAATTTCTTAATTTTACTTTCTAATACAATTTTTTAGATGCACAGTTTAGCATAATACACACACACACACACACACACACACACACACAGAAAAAAAAAACAAGACTTTAGGGTCTCCATCACTTTTAAGAATGTAAAGGAATCCTAGGGCCAAAAAGTTTGGGAACTGATGGCCTATGAAAGCCAGGCGTGGTGCACGCCTGTAATCCCAGTGCTTGGGAGGCTGAGACAGGAGGATTGAAAGTTCAAGGCCAGCCTCAGCAACTTAATGAGACCCTGTTTCAAAATAAAAATGAAAAGGACCGGGGGTGTAGCTCAGAGGTAGAATGCCACTGGGTTGAATCCCTGGTGCCACAAAATAATAATAATAATAACAAAAAGAATAACAAATAAAAAGAATAAATTATTTTAACTTCTCAATTTGACTTTCACTTTCAAACTTTGGTTTAGCTGGAGTCAAGGTTGTTAGTAAAGTATTTTTAAATTGCAAGACAAACAGTGCTGTCATGGAGGCAGGAAAGCCAAGCATTGTCCCAGCAGTTGTAACAACTAGAGGGTCACTGTGCTGAGCGTGTACCCCCAGGGACAATTCTGCAGGCGTGATGATGTCAACTCCCCTGGGCCATGGGCAACCCAAATATTTGGTTAAACATATTCTCACTATGTTCATGAAGGCATTTGGGGTTAACATTTGAATTGGTAGACTGAGTAAAGCAAGTGACCCTCCCACGTGGGGGCTCGTGCAGTCAGTGGATGGCCTGAATCACACTAAAAGGCTGGCCTCCCGGAACAAGGGAGAGCTGCACTCTGGCCGTCCCTCCCCCAGCTGGCCATATGTCTTTCCTGCCTTCAGACCTGGGCGGGAACTACACCACCAGCTCTCCTGGGGCTCCAGCCTGCTGAGTGCAGATCTCGGGGCTTCTCAGCTCCATAACCAGGCGAATCAACTTCTTACAATAAATACCTTTATCCAAGAAACATATACATATAGTATGATATGCATTGTATGTCTTATATATAATTGATTCCATTTTCCTGGCTAATATAGCAAGAATCTTCAATATTTAAATGGATGAGCACCAAAGAGAATCCTTTTAAAGGGGCTGTTTTATTTGGACCACCTGGAAAGAACACCTTTGCTTAAGTCACCAGGACAGCCAAGCCCCACTGAGCACCACCATAGCGGGGTTTTACGAATATTGATTGAATATTGATTGCTATTATTGCTTATTGTATGAAATACACATAAGAATGACTATGCCTACATATAAACTGGCTATGCTTATTACCCTGGTTTGATGTGACTTGGAAATGTGTGACTTAGATAGTTAGAAGGGGCCCAAGGGATATCTCACCCGACCCACAGCAAGAAGACGACAAGATATGCAGAAGGGGGTATAACTGGGCTGAGCACACCCAATCAGAGGGTCTCAGAAGGTCACAGAAGAAACCAGACTCAAGAAGAGTATAAAAACCCCAGCTGAAGCACAGACAACAAGGCACTCTCCAACTGAAGGGGACCCCTTGTTGGTTTGCTTGGCCTCCCACCATGTGAACAGGACTCTGCACCCCCGTCGAGCCTGGGGACCCCAATCACGACCAGGCCCTCTATCTGTCCTAACCAACGAGGCTGAATGCTGACTCAGCCAGCTCTGCTGGTAGTTGTCGGGCAATTCCTCGTTCCTGGTCCCAGGACGACAGAGGCAGACAGACCTAAGCCTGGACACCCCACCCCCACTCCACGAAGAAACCTGGTGACACCCTGCGGCTGGACTGCTGGAAGGAAAGGTGAGAATTCCCCAAAGGTCTATAGTTAGGTTGGTTGCAATGCAATAAATGGCTCCAGCCGGAACCTAAGTATTGAGTCTGTCATGTGTCGCGCCTCTAGTGGGATTCTTAGGAATTACCACTCATTTCATCGGGTCATTTGGTCCACAGTTTCCAAGAAAAACTAACGTGTGGTTCAAATGTGGTAGGCCTGGGCATCATCAGATCACTGTCTGAAATCATTCCTATTGAATAACCAGGGCCTGGTCTGCCGGGACCTGCAAGGAGCCCTTGAACGCTTCACCCCGTGATCACGTCTGTTGCGTAAGTTCTCGTCTAAGCTCAGTGGAAACACTCCAGGGACTGTTGAGACATGGCTGGTGAAAACTCATCAGGCTGGCTCCAGGTGCAGAACACAGAGTGACACATTACACCTCGAGAAACCTCCCAAAGGACATGGGCCAATCTCCTCCCAACATCTGCTACGGGAAACCATTGACAGCGCCTACGCTTCCCAGCCCAGCCTTCACCTCCGGGTAATAGTGACGCTTGACTCCTTAGAGCCAGCTGAGACAAGGCAGAGCCGCTGTCCGGAATTCCCACTGCTGAAGGTGCAACTAGAGGTTGGGTGGCGTTCTCCCTTCGCCCCAGACCCAGATGAAGCATGCCAGAGCCTGGTTCTACGTAAGGCTGCAGCAATACCAGGCCCTCCCCGTTCCTGCCTCCTCCCACTGAGTCCTGGATATCTGGTCTCAAGGTCCCAGCCCTGGGACATGTGTTCCAGTGTGGGCCGGCCTGATCTGTGCGCAGACCCAGCTGGAACGTGAGGCCCATTTCTTCTGCCTTACACAGAAATGCAGGTGTGTGCAAGAACACACATGCACACCTGCATGTGTATACTGGCCACACGTTCACACTCAGAGATCCACGCCCTGTGGCCACAGCACACGTGTGAGTATTCATGCCAATGTAAAACTGTGTGTCTCTGCAAACACTTATGAACAGCATATACATGGCATCACACATGTGCACCTAAACAGGTACGCACACCTGAACAGGTACGCACACCTGAACAGTACGCAACCCTCCCCCACAAAACAGGCCCGTGCCAGGCACTGCTGAGGCGACAGATTGTGTTCAAGATTGGCAGCCGGAGGGAGATGGAGAGAGCATTGGAAACGTGGATCATTGGAAACTGTCACAGGGGAGGACTTTGCATTCTGAGCAGTCCTTCCGGCTCCTGGCCCCGCTCACACCCACACAACACTAAACATCTCCCGCTCCTCCCTTCTCCTCCCTCCCTGTCTTCTCAACCTCCTGTTCTTGTCTTCCACAAAGCAGTTCTCTACACTTGGTTGTGTGGGCCCTCATAACACCTGGCTTCTTTAGGTCTTTTTACTACCCCAAGACTTTTGTTTTGTTTTTGTTTTTGTACTAAGGATTGAACCCAGGGGCATTCTACCTCCAAGCTACACCCCAGCCCTTTTTTATTTTTATTTTGAAACAGGGTCTCACTAAGTTGCTGAGGCTGGCCTCCAACCTGTGATCCTCCTGTCTCAGCCTCCCACATACTGGGATCATAGGCGTATGCCACCACACCTGGCTCACGGTGTTTTCTGGAAACACGATGGTATTCTCCTTAGGAAGAATTCCAAGGCCAGCTGTCTAATCGCTGACATTTTAGAATCTGTTTAAAATCTGTTTTAAAATCTGTAAAAAGGAATTGGTGCCTATCATAATCTGAAAAGACAGGACTCTGAATGCTATTATCCCAAATACTGAAATCCCAAAAGACCGAAATCCCTAAAGCTGAAAATCAGAATCCCCAAAGATTAGAATCCTGAATGTCAAGATCCTGAACATTGAAATCCCAGAAATCACAACCCAGAAAACAGCAGTGCTGTGTAGCAAATGAATGTGAACATGTTCTATGAGGAGAGTAATGCCCTACAAGGAACAAAAAAAAAACTCCAGCTATTCATTGGGATGCAAGACTTCAAAATTCAGTTAATGACCGTCAAAGTCGGTCAGTCCTCAGACACCACCTCTGCGCAATCGCCCGTCATCAACCCGTCTATTACGCTTTGTCCTGTGACAAATTATTTTTACTTTTTATTTTTTATTTTGTTTGTCAAATTTTTCCCGCTATTGTAAGTTGTCAGCATTATTTTTCACAATTCGCTCTGCTATGTATTCCGTTTTGGCATCAATTCCAATATTGGACATATAGATTATATAAAGACTTTTACAGAATCCTAATTCATTTTGATGCTTTTTTTTTTTTTGCAAACTCAACTCCACAAAAGCGGACCACCACAACATGGCCTTGTGTGTAAGCATTGTGTGTGTTTGTAAAATTATGAAAACGCTCTCCCTAAATGAAGAGATATCCTTTTTGTACATCTACATTTGTAAAAGATAAGATTTCTCAAGATCTCAGCTCTTCGGGTGTTGGCGAGTAAGTTAGAGGTTACCATGGAAACGCTCACTTGGGCACTGAGAGGACTGGAGCTTCAGCGAGCATCCTGCTTGATTTCGCCTCTGATTCTGGGTGGCCTGGGGGATAAAAAGACAGTGAACCCCAACTCCAACAGTTCTGGAAGTTATTCTCACATGACTGGGTGTACTCAGACATAGAATTACCAGATAAGACATAGGACATCCAGTTAAACTTGAATCTCAGACAACTAATGGATCATTTTTCAGTATAAGTATGTCCCAAATAGTGCAAGACACATCCCTAAGACTACAAAAACAATCACTGGTTATCTGAAACACAAATTTAACTAGATAGTCTGTATTTTTAACAGCTTCATTGAAATATACTTTGTATATCCTACAATTCACCCATTTACAGTGTACAATCCAGTGTTTTCTAGTATAGTCATGAAGTTGTACAAACATCACCACAATCGGTTTAGAACATTTTCATCACCGGATGAGGAAGCCCGTGCGCACTGGCTGTCGCTCTCCACTTCCTCTTCCCATCCTCGTTCCCCGGCCCAGGCCTCCAATAACCTGCACTCTGAGTGTGTCTGTGGATTTGCCTATTCTGGACATTTTGTAGAAATGGAAGCATACTATATGTGGTCTTTTAAGGCTGGCTTCCTTGATCCGGCATAATTTTTTTCTAAGGTTCATCCCTCTATATATCAGTACTTCGTCCCTTTTTATGGTCAAATAATATTCCATTGTATAGCGATAATATCATTTATCCATTTATCAGCTGATGCCCATCTGACTTGTTTCCATGTGGGCTGTTATGAATAATGCTGCTGTGAACATTTGTGCACACGTTTCTGTAGAGATCTGCTGTCATTTCTCTCCAACATCTACCTAGGAGGAGAACCGCTAAGTCATATTGTAACTCTCTGTTTTAATATTTTGAGAAATTGCCAACCTGTTTTCCACAGCAGCTATGTTGTTATCTTAAAAACATTCTCAACAACAATGTACAAGCCTTTTCATTTCTTCACATCCTAATCATACTTATCAGTTTCTGGGTGTTTATTTGTTTGTTTTGGGCAGTACTGGGGATTGAAGCCAGTGGCATTCTACCTCCGAGCTACACCCCAGCCCTATTTTTTATTCTTTATTTTGAAACAGGGTCTTACTAAGTTGCGGAGGGCCTCACTAAGTAGCTGAGACTGGCCGCGAACCCGGATCCTCTTGTCTCAGCCTCCCAAGTACTGGGATTACAAGCGTGCGCCACC
>PVJS01042225.1:0-17611 GCA_004027185.1 Glis glis | reverse complement strand
AATGGGCCTAAGTATCTGTTTTCTAGAAGTTAAGTTTCTATAGCCTGTTGCTCCATACCCTGTAGAAACCATTAAGTGTGCTAATCTGATCTTGTCCCTAGCAACCCCTAGAAACAGCCAATCAGTGTCAAGCACACCTGGGTCTAGAATTCCAGATAATTTGGGCGAGGCCACTCTGACCAGAGTCAGCAGGCCCTCCACCCATCCTGGACATTCCTGAGAAAGGTACTGCGGGCCCGACCAATCAGCTTAAATGTCACCATATAGGGTTAATGCTTCCCTAACGATGACCCCTACCTAAGGCGCGAAAATTAAACCAACCAGGGAATGCCAACAAGCTTATGTTTTAAACTAACCTATCAATGTAAAGGTGGGGTGGGTGCCTCCTTAAGGGATAAAAGCTTTGTTCTCGGAAAGCAAGGGGCTTCTCCCTGTGACCACTGCGTTGGTGCACTTTAGGAGCCCAAGCTCGAGCTTGAATAAAGGACCCTTGTGTGTTTTACATCGGAATCGGCTCCTGGTGGTGTTTGGTGGGATCACGAACTTGGCACTTCAACACACACGATGTAATTTACATGTAGTAAAATACATAGCTCTTAAGCATACAACTCCTAAAATTCTAACAAACGTATGTATCAGTGTAACACTTCAAAGTGTGGAACATTTCTATTGTCAAAAATTTCATCTTCCCCCTTTTAAGTTGATTTTCCCAATCTCACTCAAAGGCAATCCCCCTTCTAATTTCTATTTGCATAGATGAATCTCACTGCCCCCGAAATTTATACAAATGTAACCAAATAATATGTACTCTGTCACATTTTACTCAGAATAATGCTTTTGAGGTTCATCCATTATGTTAGCTTTCCGATGTTGTGCAAACATCAGCTTTAAGGAGGAAAGATTTATTTTGGCTCACACTTTTCAGAAGCTTCAGTCCACTGTTGTGTGGCCCCATTTCCTTCGAGCCTGTGGCCAGGCAGCACCTGGATGAGAACGTGTAGTAGAGGAAACTGCTCACCTCATGTCAGGTAGAGAAGAAAAAAGAGAGGAAGGGGCAGGGCCCCAATATTTCCTCCTAGGCCATGCACACAATGACTTATTTCCTCTAACTAGGCCCTACCTCCTAAAGTTTCCCCACCAGTAGCACCATCATCTGGGAACAAGCATTCAACATACAAGTGTTGGGGGGGCATTTAAGTTCCAAACCCTAGCATCTATGTTGTTGTATGCATCCATCATCATTTTTTTTTTTTTTTGGCGGTACTGGGGATTGAACCCAGGGGCATTCTACCTCTGGGCTACACCCCCAACCTATTTTTTATTCTTTATTTTGAAACAGGGTCTCACTAAGTTGCAGAGGGCCTCACTAAGTAGTTGAGGCTGGCTGTAAACCCGGATTCTCTGGTCTCAGCCTCCCAAGTACTGGGATTACAAGCGTGCGCCACCATACCCGGCTCGTATCTGTCATTTTTATTGTGAAGTAGGCTCCACTGTATGAAGACGCTACAATTTGTTTACCCGTTCTCTTGTTGGTAAATATTTGAGTTGTTTCTAGTTGTGGCCAATTATGAACTAAACTACTATGAACATCCTTATAAAAATCATTTTGTGGATGTATTTTTTCTTTCTTTTGGGTAAATATCAGACATTTTCCCAAAGCTTTTGGACCATTTAACACTTCCTTTGGCAATTTACGAGATTTGCATTTTCTTCATATCCTTACCACCATGTAGAGTTTTCAGTCTGTTATCTTTCTAATTTTACAAGTTTCATATGTGTGTGAGGTGGTATCACTGTGGCTTTGATTTGTGCTTCACTGATGACTCAGTCATGCTGAACATCATTTCAGGAACTGGCTGACCATTTGTATATCTTTTTTTTATGAGGTGGCTGTTTAAGTCTTTTGACATTTTAAAGAATTGGGCTATTAGTCATTTTACCATATATCTGTGGGAGTTCTGCCCATAGTCTCAATACAGCCCTTTATCATACACATCTCTACCTTTATATTGTAATACATTGCTCCCATGTGTTGCTTATATTTTCATTTTTTTCAGTGATATTTTTTGAAGAATGAAAGTTTTCAATTTTGATGAAATACAATTTATCATTTTTTTCTTTTATGGTTATTGCCCCTTTTATGTCCTAAGAGATCTTTTCATACCTCTTGGCTACAGAGACACTGATCTCTGTGTTCTCCTAAAAGCTTTGTTTATTTATTTTTTGTGGTACTGGGGATTGAACCCAGAGGCATTCTACCTTCGAGCTATACCCCCAGCCCAATTTCATTTCTTATTTGGAAACAGGGTCTTGCTAGGTTGATGAGAGTCGAACCTGTGATCCTCCTGTCTCAGTCTCCTAAGTACTGGGATTACAGGCATGTGCCACCACATCTGGCTTCCTAAAAGCTTTATAATCCAACAGCTTTTTAACTGTCTTTCACTTCTCACACTGCTCAGGTCTGTAATTTTCCTTCAACTTATTTTTAATTTTTATAAAATAAAGAAAAAAAAATTTTTTTGTGGTACTGGGGATTGAACCCAGGGACGTTCTACCTCCGCGCTACACCCCCGGCCCTATTTTTTTTTTATACTTTATTTTGAAACCGGGTCTCACGAAGTTGCGGAGGGCCTCACTAAGTAGAGAGAGAGAGAGAGAGAGAGAGAGAGAGAGAGAGACAGAGAGAGAGAGAGAGCTGAGGCTGGCCGCGAACCCGGATCCTCCGGTCTCTGCCTCCCAAAGTACTGGGATTACAAGCGTGTGCCACCATGCCCGGCTTAAGAAATTATTTTTTCAAATTAAAAAAATATATTTCCAAATCACAAATTTAATGATGCTGCTTATCGTTCTCCCACAAACTTCAACCTTCTTAATGACTATTTGCTGCCATCTTTCCAAACTCCTGCACATGGTTTACAAAACCCTTCATTATGTCTTTTTGTCTCAATGGAACTTCCTTCCTCTATTTCCTCTGCTAGTCTCTAGGTTGGTTTTGCCAACCCATTTTTATTTTAACTAAAGCACCAAACTCTCTTTACTTCTGGATGAATGCAGTTTCTCTGCTGGGATTATCTTTTTGTCTGTTTGTTCTCTTCTTCATCTAGTTAACTCCTATTTGTCTTTTGGTCTTGGTCTCAATGTCATGTTTTCTGGAATGCCTTTCCTGATCTTTGAAGAAATTTGCCCCTCCCACATGGTCCCAGTTTCTGTCAGCATTCTCAACATTGTGACCCAAAATACCTGACGACCATGACTTAGAGGAAGGTTTATTTGCTTATGACTCTGAAGATTTCAGTTCATGTGTAGATAGTCTGTTTTATGCTGGCTGCCAAGCAGGTGCTGGGGCGACGGGTCCTAAGGGCATGATGGCAGGAAGTAGAGAGAGCTTGTTATCAGCTCTTAATAGCAGGGGAAAGAAAAGAACTGGAAAATGCAGTAGTTTGTCCAGGAAACACTGTCCCCAGCCATACCCCAGATCTCCAGGGACCCCTCCACAGCAACCAAGTCCCACCTCCAACATGGCTGTATGAGGTCAGAGGTGGAGGCATTCTAAATTCAAACCATAACAGTCCCATACTACTTTGGGATTTCCCCTATTATGGTAGTTTCCACATGATTTTTTAGTGGTTGTGTATTAGCTGTTTCTCACTAGACTCAAAGTTTCCAAGACTCACTAGACTTCAAGTCACCAAGCAAGGGCTATATCTTGCTCACTATGGTGTCTCTAGTACTCAACAATTTTTATCACATAGAAGAGGTAATGGACTACCTAAGATTGTGAATAGGGTAGGTGAAGATGGTATCTGTGACCTAGTAACCTTTGATTCCTTGAATCCATTGTTGTTAATAGATGTTTATTTCCCATTTTATTGTAACCTTTTAATAAATTAATATGTTTATTATAGAAACTTTAGGAAAGAATAGAAAAATAAAATCCTTTGTAATGTCTTCTATAGCTAATAACTGTTAATATTTCAGTATAATTTCATTTCAGTCCTTTTGGCTGTCTATATGCTTTGAATGCTATTAAAAATAAAACTTAGACCAAATAGTATATGCACTCTACATTTTAATAACTATTGCTGAAATAATTATAAAAACCCATAAATAAATGTAACCAAAATAATGATGAATTTTTCAAAAAGTATTCAGATATTTATATTTGAGAGATTACCGTGCTTCTACCTTAGTGTAACAAAATATCTACAATGAGAAATTATTGATGCCTTAAGAAAGCCAGTGATGTTGCTCTTACTCAGACAGTTTTGGAGCTAATTTTCAAAATTGCCTTTAGAGCCAAAGAAATATAATTTCAGAGTCACAACTCACATTTGATCAAAAATTCCACTTTATTAACAAATGCTTATTGAGTTCTAAGTATTATTTTAGGTTCTGGAGATTTGGTTGTGAGCAAGACATTCCTGTCTTTTCAAAGACCTTGGTTACTTATTATTTATGAGATTGTAGGATGATTATCCATTCTCAGCATAATAAGTCCACACTCAAAGAATGATCATTTGCCAAGAACAGTTATATTAAAACAATGCATTACAGCTTATTATTTTCATAATTATTCTAAAATAATTTTATTAATGGCAACAGAGTTGGAGCAAGTCACTCTTGAATCTGACCATAATAATTGTGAATTAGACCAGGTAAAATACAAATTTTCAAAATCAGTAATATTGATTTCACTAGATCATCTCATGTGTGCATGTATGTCCCTATCACTCTGAACTACATTATGATGTGAGACTATAATATGCCAATAAAAATATTTTAAAAAAAGAAGTGTTCCATAAATATTTTTTTCATGATTTCCTCCAGAACTGGAAGCTTTCATGGATCACTTGAATATGAAATGAATTTTTAAGAAGGGCAAGTATTTATAAAAGAAATGAAAACTGAGGGCATTTTTTGTGTGAAGTGAGAGGTGGGACCTGAGGCATGGAAAAATGCAAGGCTTGTTTGATTAGAAAAAGTATGAGTAGAAAAATGGAATGAAGTTTTATCAATGGCTTTCAATTCAGGTTCACATAAGAAATGCTGAAGAAACTCTAAAAAAATGTGCCTTTACTATTCTGACAACCCCTTGGGCATATTCATGTCTAAGTTTGATTTCTCTACCTTTTCTCTATCCCAGACCTTCCTTCCTACTCCTGAGAGGGGAAGGGTTGGATATGAGTATTTACTGTGTTGTTGCTTCTATGTACCATTTCAGTCTGCATTCTCATTGCTGTAATACAAAACACCTGACCACCATTCAACTCAGAGGAAGGAGATTTAGTTGCTCACAGTTCTAGAGATTTCAGGGGTTCAGTCCATGTGAGACTGGATTCATCAGTGGAGCTCAGGGCATGACAGTGGGAGGCAGAGAAGGAGAGAGCAAGTCTTCTGCTCTCACATCATGGAGGCTGGAAGCAGAAAAGAGAAAGCAAGGGGATTCAAAGACACAAGCATAGTTCCCAAGACCACACCCCTAGTGATCCATCTCCTCCATCCAAACCCCACCTGTATAGGTTACCACCCAGTAAATCCATTACAATGAATTTATCCACTGATGATTACAACCTTCAGGATCAACTCTGAACATCAATACATGAGCTTTTTCAGAGGACATTCTGTATCTAACCATAACATACCCCTTCCACAATCAAATGACTGGGTGCCAGATTAAGGAATTTAGATCCTATTTTATTGACAACTGGGATCTATTGTAGGTTTCAAGCCATATAATTGAAAGGATAAAGACTGTGTTTTAGACAGATCAATATTTTAGTGGCATGTTAGATGGATAGCAACCACATTGTAGATTTTCTGTTATACTAAGGTAGGAACACAATATGTTGTGGTTTAAATGAGAATAATAATTTACTTTCTTGTGTAGGTAAAGTTGTAGTAAGATAAAGCCTTTTCTAATAAAGGATATTAGGTCTGAAATTTTAGATACTTTTCTTGCTTAATTGTTCAAAAGTTGGCTGTGAGACTGTGCAAGTAGGTTACTGCCTTTATTAGAACTGTTATAAAAGATGGCTATTTTAAGCAAATAGAACAATCACCTGTAATGTTTATGCCCTCAACAGATGAAAGGCCGAAAGCAAAAGAATTTGAATTCATTTTCTTTATTACCTAAGCTTTTTCTGAGAAGAGATCATCAGTTTAAAGCTTAAGGAAAAATGAAAATAACACTTAGCTCAGTTCATAAAGTTGGTTTTTATTACCTTCTATTTATGAATTTGTAATAAAGGTAGTGTGATGTGACACTGCCTCTAATTTGCTCTCTAAGCTCATGTAAGGAACAAGTGCTTGGTGTCTCAAGTTTTTCATCTCTAGGACTGTGATAATAAGCCTGTTTTACCCATCTCATATGATAGTTCTGAGAATATTTTCAAATAGCTATTTTCAAATTATGTAACCACAACATCAGATAAAAGTTCTTTATTTATTTATTACCTTTTTACCTTTATAAAGTTTCTGTTTCATTTGTTATAGATTAACATAGGCAGTACAGTAAAAAAAAATGGTTCCATCACACTGAAACACATTTCCACACTTGTGTTAGTCACTGTGACAAAATTCCTGAGAAAAACAACTTAGGAAAGATTTATTTCGGCTCACAGTTTCAGAGAATTTAGTCCATGATTGGAAATAGAGATTTCAGTCCATTGTTTTTGGGCCTGTGGTAAGGGCCTGGTAGAGAAGCTGCTCACCTCATGGTGGACAGAAAAGAAAGACAATGAGAGCAAAGGACCAGGGACAAAACATATCTTTCAAAGGCACACCCACAGTGACCCATCTCTTCCAACTAGGCACCTCCTAAGGTGTCAACATTTCTCAATAGTGCCATCAGCTAGATGAGCCTTTGGGGAAATCTTTCAAATTCAAACCATAACAATACTTCAAATGCAATCAAGTTTGTAATATAAATAGGATTTTAAATAATGTAATACTAATCAGGTTAGTTACCTGAACTTGAGAAATAAGCACAGAGTATTTACTCTCCCTGTGGATTTGTTGTTGTTGTTTCTTTGTGTGTGTGTGTGTGTGCTGGGGGTTGAACCCAGGGGAATTCTACCTCTGAGTTACACCCCAGCCCTATTTTATTTTGAAACAGGGTATTACTAATTTGTGGAAGACCTCACTAGATTGCCGAGGCTGGCCACAAACCCGCAATCCTCCTGTCTCAGTCTCCCATATACTGGGATTACAAGCGTGTCCCACCATGCTTGGCTCTCTCCCTATGGATTTGAATATATGAGTAAAGCTTAACCTTGTAAGCTGATCTTGGTGAAAGGCATTACCACAATATGATACCATTAGTGTTCAGGAAGAAGACATCCATTTATTTATTCAACAAATATTTGAGCACCTATCATGAGCCAGATGTTGTTGTAGGCACTGGGAATACAGCAGGGAACAAAACAGACAATAATTGCCTCCCTCATTGTGCTTACAGAATAATTGTGTTTGTTTTATTCTCCTCAATTGCATTTTACTTTTAGTTTTTATACTTCTATTGGTGCACTGTAATTATACTTCATACTGAGGTATACAGTGATAGGAATATCCATGCACACAGCACTCAGTGCAGTTCCCTCTGCATCCCATTGGTCCCTTCCCCTCCCCTGTACCTATCATTGAGATTGGTATTGGTAATTTCATATATGTACACAGCATTATTTAAACTGTTACCTTCTTTGTGTCTCTATTTTAAAAGTGTTTGGACGTTTGTGGCAGAAAAAGTATATGGCAAAATGCAAGCTTACCAGTCCACCTACCAGATCCATAGTGTCATTGGTGATTTCTAATTGCTTATAAGAGCTGATGCTTTTCGTCCCATCTCTATGTATTGTCCTAACTTAATAAATTGGACCAATAAAATAATGGGGGGCATAGAAAATTTGGCTTCATATAGTACTCATCTTTTAAAAATATTTGATCTATTTTGTTAATCAGCCAAGTTTTATAAAAAAATTTGACTTTGAAAGGAAAGAGGTTTCTATTTGTAATTTTTTATTGCTTTTGTTTCAGAGCATAACATCTAGTGACGCTATGGTGATTTCCCTCTTGATTTAAGTAGTGTAGATAGTCAAATTAGATAAATAAAATGAAAATTCTCACTGGGCTTTGAATTATCTTGCTGAACCCATGAATTAAATGTAGGAATGTAAGAAATGTCATACTTGATTAAGTCAATTGTCCATGGAGCACGGTAGTTTATGGAAAAGCATGATATTCACTCCACACGACATTGATCTACCTTGAACATCCATTTATCCCCCTAGTAATACATTACATATCAATTTTCCACAAATCAATTTTCTACAAAGACCTTCTTTGATCCCATTTCTATTTTCAGTCAGTGCTACCTCTTTAGTAATGAGTTTATTATCTCTTGTGTATACTTCACTGCCATATTCGAATGACTGTGTAAACTTTAATTTTCAAAATATCCACTAGAGTACACTATAATTTGGAATACATTCTTAACTCATCCATTTCTTTTTTTATCTTATTCTAACCTTTCTTGTTTGAAGGGTTTGAATTTTCAACTGATTTTATGTGGACAACTTCATATCCTTTTACTCATTTATAGCCTAGATTCTTTCCTCTGTTATGTCCTTTATGATGAAGAGCAATGAGACTTATGCACATATTCAT
Organism: Glis glis; assembly: GCA_004027185.1. NCBI lineage: Eukaryota > Metazoa > Chordata > Mammalia > Rodentia > Gliridae > Glis > Glis glis. The sequence goes on along the minus strand of PVJS01042225.1, from coordinate 8,950 downwards.
CAGGAAAGGTATAGTAATTTTTATTACAGACAACATTTGCTTTATTACCATATAAGAACAATGAGCTTTCTGTTGCATTTGTTACCCCCGCACGTGAAATCATTGTCTTCAAATAATATCACAGCTATTCTTTGGCTTGATTTCCACTATAGTTTATATTAAATAGATCTCCCAAACTGAAATACTGATAACATTTTTCAATAAGTGAAAGTATATATACTAAGTGCAATATACTACCCTACCACTATTGAATAAATGTTCATACTGACAGTCCATTTGGATTCATCACCTTTAACATTCTTTAAACTCCTTGTGCATTAACTTGTCTCTACTCATTTGTATTAACTCATTCCTGTAGTAATTCTCTTCTGTCCTTCTAATAGACCCACCCTTAGATGTCTGCACATGTATTATACCTGGCTTCCCATGGTGAAACTAATTTCCAGAAAGAGATAGTACATTTTGGTCTTCTCTTGACTCAATCCCACCTTCTTTTTAAAAATTATTTCTTGAGTCTTATAAACTTCTAAACTTTAGTCTTAAATAATTCTAAGTAAGTTTAATTGATTATTTCAAGTTGATAAGTTTAAAATTAACTTTAACACTGCTAATATAATTTTATTCAAATGCATACACCTATGTTTTGATCCCCAATTTCATCCTCTACAAAATATTTGTTTCAGCTAGCTTGAATGTATAGTTTTACCTTGGACTGTAACATGAATTCTAGAACAAAGAAATCTGAAAATTTAATTATTCCTTCAGTAGTAGTCTATGACAGCAATTTGATATATTAAAGATCTCCAGATTTGAGGAACATATATTGAAGCTAACTGTGGAATTCAGAGACCTTGCTTTTTCTAATCTTGGGAATCACAATCAATGGCACATTCACTATATCTATGAAATATGCCAGGAAAAATTCATGCTTAGGGGTAATAAAACTAAAATGGCATCATCTAACATTAAACTTAAATGACTATTTGAGGAAGTGAGATACTATGGGGCACTATGAATTCCTGTGGCTTGCTCTTTTAACAACAAGCATCTTCTTAGGGGTACAAGCAGGGAGGATTTTTGCCCTATATGTACATATAGAAACTTATCCCTTCTCCTTTCCCTTGAGTAAACATGTGGTTACACACACACACACACACGTGTGTGTGTGTGTGTGTGTGTGTGTGTGTGTGTAGTAGTAGTGCATTATTTATACCTGATTCAGTGCATTATTTGTGGAAGAAGAAGAAAAAAATCCTACTCTAGGTTGTCTAAGAAAAATCCAGCAAAACTTGACACTTGGGCAAAAAGACAAGATCGAGAATGAGAAAGACCTTTTGTTCTTGACCGGAGGCATTGTTTCCTTTCCCAAGTTTCACACTGAAGAGTCCTTGGAATAGCCTCATGTGGTTTGTCCCCTCCAGCTTGACATGACCCCTTTCCATAGTCTAACCACGACAAGAATGAGGCAATAATAAAGAGACCCACATAGCTGATCTCTGCTCAGCAGGTGACACAAAAGTAAAGCTTTGAACTACAGTGGAAAGGCACACTGTCACTTGTCTCACCCCTCTGAAACAGCCAAGGCACATTCTGTGCAGCCATCATGCTCCCAAAGGAATGAGATCTAACTTCCCCTTTTCACACCATAAGAGGCAGCGCCATCGACCTGTGGGGAAGGTGCTGGCAGCCCGGGAGCACTTTGGACTTGGACTCCAGCACTTGCATGTGACCCGACTCATTCTCTATTTAGCCACATTTTGACCTCAAAAGGGCAGCCATGATTTGCTTTTCTTCATTCAGTTTACCTTGATTATTGTTGTGCATCCCCCACCTTCTACTTTTCCTATCCCCTGCAGCCTCCTTCCCTCTCCCCCCATTTCCCTTGTATCTATAGATAGAGCCTTCCCCTGGATGACCATACATGTATGTTTACACTCTAGTTTCCTGGGTATGGACCTTACTTTCAGAGAGAGAAAATATATTTGAGTCCCTGAGATATATGCAAAGATATCCACTCAAAAGCCTCCTGGGCAGTTCCTCCCTCCTTTGACCAGACATGACTGACTATTCATGTATGTGGCAGCTTAAGATCTCTCCGGTAGGTAGTACAGGAAATAATGGTCCCACATCTCTCTAGCTTTTCTTCCTTCCCCCTTTATCAAACGACTGATTTTTTAGGCAGGAAATAATAGACAAGCCTTGGGTGACCTGTTTTTTTTTCCCTCCCCCCTTTCCCCCTTGCGGTAAAATAGTGCTGAAGAAAGAGGGCACTAGTGTACAGCCCAGATCGCATCCTCACACCGTCTGGATTACAGCTGAGGCGTCTGCGAACCGAGGGCGGCTGGAGTCCTCTGACCTGGGGACCACAGCTCTGTCTACCCCGACTCAGGCGCGTCTCAAGTCTACATCCTGGGAACAGACAGGTGAGCGGACACCTCCCCGCGGTGAAGTCTACCCACCAGGGCAGACACGGTCCCGATCTATTGGATTTCCTCCTGGACCCAGGCGCATCTCGGCTTATTTATTTCTTTCCGTCCTGCATGCCGGGGAAGCGTCGGGAGAGGTCGGTGCTTGGGTCGCCCTCCTCCTTTTGCCTGCCTCACCTCCTGTGCGCTCACTCTCTGCCCGCTCCCGTAGCCCCTTTCTCGTCTGACTCTCACCTTGAGAAAGGGATCGGGGAAGAACGGGAGAGGGAGCCAACTTCAGCCCTGCAGGCGGCAGAGATTTGGCGCCTCTGCCCCTCAAGCATTTGGGCTTGAACAGATACCTGCAGAAGAGCTGCGAGGTGAAGAGAATGAAGGTGGAGAGATGATGGGGAGGAGAGAGGAGGTGTGTGTGTGTGTGTGTGTGTGTGTGTGTGTGTGTGTGTAAAGAACGCGGAGGAGGGAGGTTGAGAGACCCAAAGGGGTCTAGGAATTGCAATTCACCGGTCAAAGCATCCCTCCCAGGCCCTGCAGGGGATGGTCAAAGCGGCAGGACCGAGCACTGTCCAGGGTTCTGAACGCAGCGTGGCTCTGGCTGCGGAAAAGGAAGCAGCCCGGTAGCTCCCTGCGTTCCCTTCCCAGAAACTATGTAAAGCCAAGAGGTCCCGATATATAGGGGGTGGGGTGTGTGCAGGAGACCCTCTCCACTCCCTCCTCCCCCATCTCGTAAAACAAGCTACCCTATCTACACCCCTTCTCCTTGCACATCTACATAAGCCCGACTTCTTGAGGGGGGGCATACCAAACTCCAATATACGGAGACTTTGCCGTGCGTTGCCTTAGTAACTGATATGGAATTTCCACACGCTGGCAGATTTATATGCACTACTTGGATTGTATGTCAGGGTCTCTTCAACCTTTCAAAGTCAAAATGAAAGGTGCACCTCTTGTTCACGTTCATTTTAAGGTAGCGCTCCCACCTTTACACCGAGTTTCCCAATTTTCCTCTGGGGGGAAAAGTTGATCTTTTCCAATTCGGAAAGTTCTCTTAGGTTGAAGGACTTAGCTCCTCCCTTCCTCTCTTCTGCCTCCCCTTGCCCTCCCCCTCCCCTAAGTCAGAAGGCAGGACTGGGGATGGGGTAGAGACTGGAGCCGGAGGAGGGGGCAGGTCGCAGGGCACTGCGCCGCCGGGAAGTGGGGAGCGAGGCGAGCGCCGGGACCACAGCTGCCTCCCGAGAAGTCCCCGCAGTCCTATCAGGTTGTGTTGAAATGAAATGAACCGGGCAACAATTAGCATCACTGACCCCGGACTGTAACCACAGGTCCTCTGATGACCGCGATTTGATTTCTCTCCCTCTTTTATCGGCAGCGTCCAGCTCACCGCTGCCAACACGACGCCCATTGTACCCTTGATCAGTTTACACTGATGCACCGGTGAAGAACGGGGACTCGAACCCCCTAGAAACGCCTCCCGGGCGTGGGGGCGGTCGTGGAGGTCCAGGAGGAGGAGGCGGAGGAGGCGGCGGCGAAGGCGTGGGGACCGAGCCGCGAGAGGCAGCAGCGTCGGGCGCCTGGGTGGTGCGCGCCCCGAGCGAGCGAGCCTGCAGCGCGACCAGCGTGGGGCCGCGGCTGGCGGGCTGCGCTCCGCGTCCTCAGCACCATGGTCCGGCTCCTCTTGGTGTTCTTCGCAGCGATCTCTTTGGAGACGCCCCTTCTCCCCAGAAACCCCGGCAGGAAAGTGCTGCTGGCCGGAGCCTCGTCCCAGCGCTCGGTGGCCAGAATGGACGGAGATGTCATTATTGGAGCCCTGTTCTCTGTCCATCATCAGCCGCCCGCCGAGAAGGTGCCCGAAAGGAAGTGTGGGGAGATCAGGGAGCAGTATGGCATCCAGAGGGTGGAGGCCATGTTCCACACGTTGGATAAGATCAACGCGGACCCGGTCCTCCTGCCCAACATCACTCTGGGCAGCGAGATCAGGGACTCCTGCTGGCACTCTTCAGTGGCCCTGGAGCAGAGCATCGAGTTCATCAGGGACTCTCTGATCTCCATTCGAGATGAGAAGGACGGGATCAACCGGTGCCTGCCGGACGGCCAGACGCTGCCCCCAGGCAGGACTAAGAAGCCTATTGCGGGTGTGATCGGCCCAGGCTCCAGCTCAGTGGCCATCCAAGTCCAGAACCTGCTCCAGCTGTTCGACATCCCCCAGATCGCCTATTCCGCCACCAGCATCGACCTGAGTGACAAAACTTTGTACAAATACTTCCTGAGGGTTGTCCCTTCTGACACTTTGCAGGCAAGGGCGATGCTTGATATAGTCAAACGTTACAATTGGACCTATGTCTCTGCAGTCCACACGGAAGGTAGGCATCATATGTGGGAAAGCAAAGTACGGAGAAAGCCAGGGCGTTGCATGATGTGCTCCTGGGATCATCGTGTGGTCCCTGTTTCTTTCTAACGCTGTGGGGAACAGACTTTACCCTTCTTGGTACACACCCACCCAGACATTGCTTTTTATCCTCATTCCCTTATAATTATAGTGTAGCAAAACCATATTCCATGGTGTATCTGGGGATAGGAGAAGGAGAAAAGATGCAAAACTTTCCATGCAGTGTCCAGCTGTAGATTTTAGACTTACAGGATGATTGGCCTTCATAGTCTGAGTTTGTGTTTGACAGGATTATTGGCTCAAGTTGTTATATTACCCTTCAGTGATCAGCTATGATTTTCCAAGTTTCATGGGCTGGCTAATCCAGGATGGGTGATTAATAAAAAGAAATCACTGTCCCATAATTTGGACTTGAAAGCTTTTTCTTGTCTCGAACAGCTGACAGTGTTTCTTTGTCCTCTTGTGTCCTTGTTAGACATCCAAAACTTCTCTGGGAATGTGGGATTAAGGTAATCATCTCTTTCAGAGTATCAGAAATTTATATTTTTAATTCCCAGATACCTTAGATACAAAGAAAAAGCAAGTAACTGGAATCATGTGTTTACTTATTTATTTCTGACTTTATAGGCTAAAATTATCCAAATTTCCTCACCCTCCCAATTTTCTTGTTTTATGAGAAGTGGCACTGAAAACCTCTCAAATTTGAATCCTGATTTCCAGTCTTTTTCTTCTAACAATGACTTTGCTTTTCAGAATTTTAAGTTAGACCAATTATAAATTACCAATAAAAGGATAGCAGATGTCAGGTTTAAAATGGCTTTTAAAAATGAAACAGATTGACCTTAGGTTAAAGGCTTTGATTTTTCCAGAGTCAGTCTTGTAGATGTGAATTCTTAAAGAATTTCTCATGTAAAGATTTTTCTTTATGTTCTTCACCTTAACCTATATAGATTTTTGGATAAAATGGGAATTTGAGCTCATCTATTCTTAACTTCCCTAGTAAGTTTATAAGGAAACTGAGGCCTTGGTTATAAATTGACATCTAGGCTAATTCACATGTATAAAAGCTGGCATGTAGAAGAGAACCTCAAAGTTATTGCTGCATTCCTACTTCTTAAAATCAAACTATTAAAAGAAGGGCCGTACACATGGCTTCCTTTTAAAAATAGTTACACAATATTCAGTTACTTGTGCGAGATCTGATTATAAAAATTAAGAAGCACTCTTACTGAAATGGTTATGATTATTGTTAATGAAAGCAGATGTTTTAATTTACAAAGGGTACTCAGTTTTCAGAACAAACAAACATGATGTAGAATTTTACATTATTATTTAAGACTTTGCTCTTTGAAAAAACTTTCTGCTGTCATATTATGATTTCTAACACCTGATTCTTGTTTCTGAATCTTGATTTAAATTATGAACTGCATGCTTCTTTTTTAACACAAACTCATTACTTTTTTGAGACACAATTTTAAGTTCAGAAGTTAACTCCTGTGTTTTAATGTTTAATCTTAATTTCCTGCACTTAAATGTTTAATATTGTTTCCTCTAGTGCTTAGATGGAACATTCTGAAAGCACAAGTTAAAAATGTGTGAAATATCAGCAGTGGAGAGACATCTTCAAAGGAATGGTGAAATCTAGGTTGAATGTGGCTTATTTAAATATATAATAATTGTCCCTCAATTGAGCTAGATAATTGATTATTGATATTAGATTTGTTAAATTTTTCTTCAGAAAGAAGTAATGCTTCATCATTTTTATACAGTAGATTTATCTTCCATATTTTGTTATATTTTATTTGGGGGGAGGAAGGGAGTAGAAGAAAGTCTCCCTTGTCTTAAATCTTTTCCAATTGGATTACTTTGCTAAAAATAATTGTAATAGGGATTGCTTTCTGAAAATAGAATTGTGTTTTGGGGGAATTAACTGGACTTGTGTTTGCTAATTTTGTTGGGGAAGGACTCATAATTTTTACCTATATACCAGTTTGGATTACTTTGTCTTTTCTGCTTTCTGACTGGTGCTGTATGGCAGAGACAGTGTCTACACACCATCTTATCAGTTGATTCCAGACTGGATTGTGATCACAGAACAACATCATGACTAACTTTGATATTTGTTTTATTACATGGTATTACACCATTCACTTTGCCTTTTATATATGCTGTCTTGTTCTCTTTAAAGGGAATTAGTTACTCTTCTTATTAGACATAACATCTGTGAAAACTACATTGCTTTTTCTTCAATCTGCAAAGAAATTTTGTGTAAGATCCTTTGTGCAAGCTCCAACTGGAAATTTATTTTTCCTGAGGCTCTGCCCTCTGCTTCTCAGGGACCCATGGTGTATTGGCCTACAGGCCCTTTCTTGGATCACTTAGTAATTTCCCTGCCTTCGGAGTGATGGGGTCACCTACTGGTGACAGTTTCCTGTCAAACAGCAGCTAAGACCACATATCAGTGTCCTCCCTACCATCTGGGCAGTATTTAGCAAGGAAGCCTGTTTGTCTGATCATGGAACCTCCAGTGACCTTCACCTCTCCTTTCCAAATCAGCTATCCCTCATCAATTTCTCATTGATCATTTCTCTTAATAGAAACTAACGTAGTATAGTAAATATTAAATGTGACTAAACTAGTGTGTCTTCATGTTCATAGTTAATGTCAGTGACTTTAAAATCATAGATGGGACATCTATTCTTTGAATGTCCTCGTTTTTATATTCCTTTATTACTTTACATTGAAGTGCTTTGAGGTATTTTCTATTTTTTAACCAACAGAATTTAGTTGTTCTATTCTTTTGCATTGTTTGCAATTTTCTATCATATCAGTTGTTCTGCATTTATCCTCTGGTCATGACAACGGTCGGTTTACTTGACATAAAAGAGAATCAGTGCACATAAAGTTACCTGCAATAGACTGCCTAGAAATTGTTCATGAATTGCTTCCTTAGAGAAGCATTGAGAAATATCTGTCAAGGGGGAAGAGTTGCACTGAGGCAATAGAGATTCATCTTCAAATAAAATTCGAATGCACTTTGGAATACAAGCTGCTCACCTGGAATGTGTGTCTTTAAATATGTTAAGCCTAGAGAACAAAAATAGCCACTTCTGAGAATATCTCGGACAAGGACACTTTATTCCATTCTTCTGATAAAATACAGATTCCCCATCAAAAAACCAAGTCTATCATTTCAAGAGTTGTAGAAAACAATAGCTAGAATAATTTTAGTTGATTAAATTCAAAACATTGAACAAGTGAAATGAAGAATATCCTTTGAGTTTGTAGCATCAAAAAGGTTTTATTTGGGGGGGATTTTTTGATATTTTCACTTGTTTTAAGCCATTCTCTCAGTATTCTGTCTCACAAATCAGATGAGTAGTGATATAGCAAAGGTTTAGTGATACTGCTTTCCTTATGAAAATATCCACTTTAAGGTGACTTTTTGCTTAGTTAGGTTTTCATTGTGGCACAACTATTTTTTGAAATTACATTTCATGTGAAAAATTGACTTCTCTTCAAAATCTAATATTTTTATTTTTAGATATGTTTTTGTATTTGATAATGGTATTAGCTTAAATGTGCCTTTCTAACTTAGAAGATTCTGGGCTTTTGATTATTTTAACATCCCAGGTTTGTGTCCTCAAGATTTAATAATATGTGTTATGTTATAACCTGAATAAAATAGGGTCAAGTATAAAGCACCACACTCCTTCATCATCAAATCCCCTCCTGGCTACCTTCAGTGGTCACTCAGCCTGTTATGAATTCCCTTGACGGGGTGCTTCCCCATTGCATATTATACCACTTTGTGGATATATAAATAAGCATACATGGTTTGAGTGAAAGTCATCACAGCAAATATTCAACTCTTCTTGAACATTTACTGCATAAAACTATATGTAAAGAGCCGGGCGTGGTGGCGCACGCTTGTAATCCCAGTACTTTGGGAGGTGGAGACTGGAGGATCCGGGTTTGCAGCCAGCCTCAGCTCTCTTGCTCTCTCTCTCCCTCTCCCTCTCTCTCTCTCTCTCTCTCTCTCTCTCTCCTTAGTGAGGCCCCCCTCAACTTCGTGAGACCCGGTTTCAAAATAAAGTATAAAAAATAGGGCTGGGGGCATAGCGCGGAGGTAGAATGCCCC
>PVJS01042224.1:0-17602 GCA_004027185.1 Glis glis | reverse complement strand
AGAGAGAGAGAGAGAGACAGGGAGAGAGAGAGCTGAGGCTGGCCGCGAACCCGGATCCTCCAGTCTCCGCCTCCCATAGTACTGGGATTACAAGCGTGCGCCACCACGCCCGGCCCTGGATTTTTCTTTTTGATACAGTCTTTGAAGAAAATTACTGAGCCCAAGCTGTGCACATTTTAAGGCCCTAGATACATATTGCTAAGTATTTTTTTTTGTCAAGACATTTCATGTGATATCTTTTTAATTTTTTTAAATTGAAGATTGAACCCAGGGACATTCTTCCAAACAATACCCCCAGCCCTTTTTAATTTTTATTTTGAAACAAGGCCTCACTAAATTGATGGGGCTGGCCTTGAACCTGTGAGCCTCCTGTCTCAGCCTCCCAAGGACTGAGATTACAGGCGTGTGTCATTATGCCCAGCTTTCCATGTGATATCTTGAGGTTGCCCTAACTTCCAGTTTCATAACCACGGGGACAGCATATAGTCATTCATCATTCATTCATTCATTCATTCACCAACATCTATTGAGCACCTACTTTATACCAGGACTTGCTGGTATGTTTCTTAAGGTGTAACTGTTGGGTCATTTCGCTCTGAGTGAGAAGTCACCATGGGTCAAAGATGGGGTCATTTCAGACTTGCAACTCCTCCTGGGGTCTGGCTCTCAGAGGTCTCTGTGGGGACCCCTGGCTCTTTCTTTTCTTTTTTTTTTTTTGTACTGGGGACTGAACCCAGAGGCATTCTACCTCTGAGCTACACCCCCAGCCCTATTTTATTTTTTGAAACAGGGTCTCTAAGTTGCTTAGAGTCTCATTAAGTTGCTAAGGTTGGCCTTGAACCTGTGATCCTCCTGTCTCAGCCTCCCAAGCACTGGGATTACAGGTGTGCGCCACCACGCCCGGCTGACCCCTGGCTCCTTGGTGTGGGGGGGTGCTCCGTGGCCCCACATTTCCAGGAACACTGTCCTGATGCACACCAGCACCCGCTTTGTGGGAACAAAGGCAGCGAGCACCCATTGTTTGCGCTCCGTGGAGAGAACCCTTAAAGCATCCGAGGGAGCACGGCCACCGGCCTCTCCCCACCACTTCTCTCCAACAAAGCTTTTATACGGAGCCCGAGCGCCCATAAATAACAGACCGACCTATAAATAAATACAGCTGGGAGCCCACAAAAGCCCTTGACAAATGCTGTTTATTTAATTTCTCAAGTGTGGTCCATTTAGGGTCCAATGGGAAGGGCCCGCTAAGCTTTTAGAAGCCAGCTATGTGCTTAATCTTGATTCTCCCTTGGAGGGGCGCCCTGCCGGCTCCCCCACACCTGTTCAGCTTAGAAGAGCCACCGGATTGTCGTGAAGACGGGGATTGGGACAGAGACGAGATGGGGTTCCTGGTCGTTCCCAGTGAGGGGCGCTCACTCCGGATAGGCCTGGCTTACAGCGAGTCAGTCGGATCTGGCCTCGTTCAGTCACGAGGTGGGCAGGTCTGGTCCTCCTTGCTGCCCACTGAGGAGCGAAGAGAGCGGGGAGAGCGAGACGGACACCGTGCAGCTCTGTCCAGGCAGCGTCTGGAGCGTGAGTTATTTCAGCCGACACAGAAGCATGTCTGAAAGGGAGAGCCCGTTCTCATGAGCATCCCCAGGGCCACACCTGCCCACGGCTCCTGCCTCAGGGCCTTGGCACATGCTCCTCCTCCTGCTTGAAATAGCCTCCTCCTTCCCATTTCTATCGAATTAATCCTTTCCATCCTTCAAGTTGCAGCTTATCTGCTACTTCTTCTGGGAAGCCTGATTTGCCGGGCGTGGTGGCGCACGCTTGTAATCCCAGTACTTTGGGAGGCGGACACCGGAGGATCCGGGTTCGCGGCCAGCCTCAGCTCTCTCTCTCCCTCTCTCTCCCTGTCTCTCTCTCTACTTAGTGAGGCCCTCTGCAACTTCGTGAGACCCAGTTTCAAAATAAAGTATAAAAAATAGGGCCGGGGGCATAGCGCGGAGGTAGAACGCCCCTGGGTTCAATCCCTGGTACTGCAAAAAAATAAAAAATAAAAAAAATAAAAAAAAGGAAATGGACTGTGGGCTTTTTTTACATTTCTTCTTTCTTTCTCTCTCTCTCTCTATCTCTCTCTCTCTCTCTCTTTCCTACCCTCCCTCCCTCCCTCCCTCCCTTCCTTCCTTCCTTCTTTGTGGTACTGGGAGATTGAACCCAGGGGCATTCTACCTCCAAACTACACCCCCTTTAAAAATATTTTTTTGTTTTGTTTTTGTTTTGAAACAGGGTCTCGCTAGGTTGCTGACAGTCTCACTATGTTGCTGAGGTTGGCCTCAAAACTGTGATCCTCCTGTCTCAGCCTCCCAAGTACTGGGATTACAGGCGTGTGCCACCGCACCCAGCCAAGACCACCAGTTTCTTATTATACAATCTCATAGCATGGCAGTAGTCAAGGTCCTCTAGAGTAACAGAATTCACAGGACAGGTGCATTATAAACGGGGATTTATGGAATCTGCTTTTACTCAGAGTGGCATCGTCACAGCGGCTGCCAGGGCCTGGAGAGCCTGAGGAACCTGCAGCGGGTCGGGTGGTCCGAGAGCTCGAGTCAGCACAGGAACCACCTATAATGCAGCCCCAGTCCAGGATGGATAGGCTGGGGACCCCTCCAGAGAAACAAGGGTGAGAGTCCGGTTCAAAGGGCAGAGGGCTGACGGCTGCTGTCCCAGCAAGAGCGGAGCGTCCTCACCAGGGAGGATCTGAGCTTCCTTTTCTCCGTCCTCCTCCTCCAGCCTCTCTTCCATCCGGGCCTCCAGCCTGTTGGACAGTGCTGCCCACATTCAGAGCGGACTGCCCTCCATCCCTGTCCCTCATGTCAGTCATCTCGACGACAGGCCTGAAGTCACGTGATCCTAAGTGTCTCCTACTCCGGTCAGGTTGACGGTCCAGGTTAACTATCACCACAAGGAGCCCACACTTCTCTTTGTTGATTCTGGTCATGGTTTCAGTGAACGTATCCACCGTGCAATCCTCGATTTACCTGCCTCGTATCAGGAGGGTGTCTCTGCTCCCCCACCTCTCCCCTGCAGTCTGCGTATTCCCGCCGCCAGAGGGACACTTTGAAACGTGTCACATCATGCACCTCCTCTGCTCAGAGCCTCCCTTTCGCTCCCGGTGACAGCTAGAGTCCTTACATTGCTTGTCAGGCTCCACGACACCCTGTGAGCATTCTGATCTCATGGTCCAGTCACATGGTCTCCCTAGAGTTCTAGAAGAATCCACGCTCACTCCTGCCCTTTCCTCAAATAGCTGTAAGACTCGTTTATCCTCAAGTTTCCATTCAAATAGCATTTTGTCCACAAGTCCTTCTCTGATCACCTGTGCCCCTCCCGGGGGGCCTCTCTCACATGCCTGGCTTCAGCCCTACTCCTAGTGATGTTCCCCATGTCACGTACCAACACTGACATGACCAATCAAGTCAGTGTTGATATCCTCAAAGGAGGCAGGGAGAGACCTACTGAGATCAGATGGGCCTGGTCTCGATCAGCAACACTGACCAGTGAGACATAGACTTACAAAGAGCTACTGAGTTTGGGACTGTTTGTTATGCAGCAATAGCTACCTGATACATGGAACACACACACACACACACACACACACACACACACACGTGCGCACACACTCATATTTAACTTTGTACCTAGTCGGTGCTTGATAAATGGTAGCTACTTCTTGGTGTGGTAGGTGTGCCTTATTTGGTGGTTGAAGGGGTCTTTTCCATCTGGGCAGTTATATAAGTTTAACGAGGAGCCGTGTAGCCATATGTTGACCAGGAGATGCACCCTCAACAGGCCCTGGGCAGTCCATTTCAGCTAACAGAAAATCTCTCTCAAGCTTTGCACTTGGTCCCTTGACCTGAGGGTCAGCACAGCATGGAGGAGCCCTACGCAGACCTGGCTCTTTGTCGGACCTGAATAATACATGCATTTTCCTGCTTCTATGATGTTTTTAGGCCTCTGATTTATGGCAATGAACATGCCCCTCGGTTCGCCCTGGCTTTTGTTAATGACCTATCATGAATTATCCACAAAAGAAATGTTAAACGAGCTAATTAGGCATTAACCTTACATTATAGATCAACCACACAATCGGACCCTTCACAGCTCCCAGTGTGACCGCATAAAGCATTAAGTATTGATGGCCCCAGGAAGGCCAGGGACAATGGAGGGAGGAAAGCGAAGTGGGTGGGGAGGGGAGCAAACCCGCTGGCAGGAGGAGAAAATAGGGGGGTGCAGCCAGACCACCTGAGGTTTGAAGCTTCAGCACCCCACGTTAGCTGGGTGAACCCCCAAAGTAGGAGGGATAACAGGTCTCACAGAGGTGCCAGGAGTGAGGTGGCACCATGTGTGAGGGCCGCCGCGAAGCAGGCTCTTGAAATAGACTCTGTTTCTTCTCTCTCCCTTTGGGAAAGTTGACTTTTCAAGCCCAGAATTAAAGAGACCCCCTCTTCTCCTCCAGGGCCACTCTGTAGGGATAAGCCAGGCGTAATTCCTGGTACAATCAGATTAGCATCCTGAACATGGGTGATGGCAAGTTAGCTCGGCCAGGCTGCAGAAAATCCTTCTAAGACGTGGCTAGATGACCTCAGACAATCAGTATAGATAGATAAGCCATAGGTTGATAAATTGATATATTGACATACATTAAGTATAATATAGATAAATAGATAAGCCATGTATCAATAACTTGATATGTTGACATACATTAAACATAGTATATACAGATCAATAAATCATATATTAATATATTGATATATTGACACACATTAACTATATTATAAAGGGAGATAGATAAAACATATATTGATAAATTGATACATTGACATACATTAAGTATAATATAGAGATCGATAAACCATATATTGATAAATTGATATAGTGGCATACATTAAATATATAGACAGATACAAACAAACCATATATTGGTAAATTGATATATTGACATATATTAACTATATAGAGAGATGGATAAACCATATATTGATAAACTGATTATACTGACATACATTAAGTATAATATAGAGGTAGATAAACCACATATTGATAAATTGTTATATTGATATATATTAAATATATTACATATAGAGATAAACCACATTTTGATAAATTGATATATTTATATACATTAACTATATTATATAGAGAGATGTAGATAAACCATATATTGGTAGATTGGTATATCGACATATATTAAATATGTTATATGGAGATAGATAAAAAACATTGATAAATCAATATATTGACATACATTAAATGTATAGAAAGATAAACCACATATTGATAATTTGACATATTGACATCTATTCGGTATAATATAGAGAGAGGGATAGATAAATCATATATTGATAAATTGATATATTGACATATATTAAATATATAGACAAAGATAAACCATATTTTAATAAACTGATATATCGACATACTTAAGTATAATATAGAGAGAGAGATAAGCCTATACGGACATGGATTCATATGTGGACATACATTAAATCTAAGAACACTTCCTTATCTATAACCGATTTGATTTGTGGGATCTACGAGAGATGTGGTCGGGCTTGTTTTCTCCACTTGACACTTGGGGACACTGAGGGATGAGCGGACAGGTGATTTCTCTCAGGGCTGGATCCAGGAATTGGATCTTGGTCTTCAATTCCAAGTCTGGTGCTATTGTCATCACGCCCGAGGTCCTCTCTCTCCAAGCCACCTCCATTTTGGGGATATATCTCCTAGTTATCCGAGGGTGCATGTGTGGAGCCGGCCTGCTCTGCCCACATCTCCTTCCAAAGGAATCTGCCCGGGCCTGAGCGCTTGTCTGGGGGTGGCCATGTTGTCTATCACGAGACCCCATGCCTTCTCACCCTAGCCATCACTGATTGGTCGAGAGGTGGGCACCTGATCAAAGGCAGCCAATCAGCAGGTGGATCCTGTTCTCTCTTAGCAACATGAGCTAAGTGAACCCAAATGGGATGGAGGGCAAGAGGCTCGGGGGGGGGGGCAGAAGCCACGTTTGGGCATCCTAGGAGGGAACGGGGAACGGGATCAACTTGGGGGTGATGATGAAGTTTCTAGGGGCAGACACAGAAAGGGGGCGAGGTGGGGAGAGGAAGAGAGGCAGGCAGCCATGGGGGAGGGAGGAGGAGGACTGAGAGAGGGATGGGTGGATGAAAGAGAAGAATGGGGGAGAGAAGGCTGGGGGCTGAGAAGTCGCTTGGGCTCCCCGACCCTCGGCTTCCATGTCCAGACACTGCGTCTCCCCGCTTTGTCCTGTGCTGGCCGGAGGGGACCCGACACAGCGACTGTCAAAACCACAGCTCCGGGCTTCCTGAGCGCCGCCTCCGTGCATTCTTGGCACGGCGTGTGCTATGTCACTGGCATGAAAGATGGAGCCACGTTCTTCTGAAACCTGTTGACGGGCGTGCGGAGGAGACAGTAGAGCACAAGGTGGCCTTCCCGGTCCTGATGGCCTTGGAGGGAGTGCAGGCTCACGGGCGCCATCGTGCAGAGGCGACTGTCAGAGGGAAGCTGGATGGACGCACCACGGTGCGGCTCCACCAGGCCAGAAAGTCCCCATTCCATGTAGGGTCTGGTGGCCTTGTAAGATAAGTGTCTATGATGGATCCTGCTGTGACGCTGTGGAAATGTCACCTCCGCTCATGTTACCCACCATGTCCCTGGGCCCAGACACCTTCCCCGACAGGTCCCAGGAAGCACCGCGAGGGAGCAGCCATCAGAGGGGTGGTAGAACCCTGAGTGACATCCGGTGACACGTGGCGATTCTTCAGTCTGTAATCAACAGGGTCAGTGTCACTCAGGGACCCCACCTGAGGATAGGGCCTGTCTCCCAGATTACCGCTGCAAACTCTGGGGTGGGTGGCCCAAAACGTTTTTGTCCCAGGAACTGAAACCCTGACATGTTAATAATGTACCAGGTGCCTTGAGTTTTACTAAAACTGAAAATCAATCTGCATTAAGGGCAAGTGGTGGCCAAATCTCATTTTGCAAAAATTTACTGAGGTATGTATGTATGTATGTATGTATGTATGTATGTATATGCTGGGGATTGAACCCAGGGGTGTTCTACTTCTAGGCTACACCCCCAGTCCTATTTTTTTTTTAAATTTTGAAACAGGATCTCACTAAGTTTCACAGGGCCTCGCTATGTTGCTGAGGTTGGCCACAAACCTCCGATCCTCCTGTCTCAGCCTCCCAAGTACTGGGATTACAGGCTTGTGCCACCACGCCTGGCTCCAGTTTCTATACTTTTAAAAAGGGCTTTTTTTTTTTTTTAAGATAAGCACGCCGGGTGTGGTGGCGCATGCTTGTAATCCCAGTACTTTGGGAGACGGAGACTGGAGGATCCGGGTTCGCGGCCAGCCTCAGCTCTTTCTCTCTTTCTCTCTCTCAACCTAGTGAGGCCCTCCGCAACTTCGTGAGACCCGGTTTCAAAATAAAGTATAAAAAAAAATAGGGCCGGGGGCGTAGCGCGGAGGTAGAATGCCCCTGGGTTCAATCCCCGGTACCGCAATAAATAAATAAATAAATAAATAAATAAATAAATAAATAAAGATAAGCACATTGGATACTGTCAAATTACCTTCATGATCTTCTCATTTTTTGAGTCTTAAATCAGCGACGCATGCCGAGTGAAATGAAATGCGTCTCAGTGGCAGCGACGGCTCAGCAGGCGTGGAGTAGGAGGGCGCTGAGCCCTGGACTCTGCGCGCTTCTAGAGAGGTGTTTCCTGCAGGACTGTACGAAGAGTCCTGCGTCAGGGGCGGGAAAGCAGAGGATGTAGTAACAGCAAGACCGTCCTGCCTCCTCAATGTCCCGAGGCCAGGCCTTCCTCCTTCCTGACTCCATTTCCCAGAAGCCTCCTTTCTGTTCTTTTCCATCCTGACTTACTTCTTTCCTTTCTCTCCCTTTGCTTTGTTAAAAAAAAAAAAGCCGGGTGTGGTGGTGCATGCCTGTAATCCCAGGACTTGGGAGGCTGAGACAGGAGGATCGCAGGTTCGAGGCCAGCCTCAGCAACTTAGTGAGGCCCTCTACAACTTGGTGGGACCCTGTTTCAAAATAAAAAATAAAATCGGGCTGGAGGTGTGGCTCAGAGGTAGAATGCCCCTGGGTTCAATCCCCAGTACCACAAAAAGAGAAAGAAAAAGAAAAAGAAAAAGAAAAAAAAATGCTACAGTCACAAAACATTAGGTTGACCGCTTCCACCTTCTCTGAGCTACAGTTCAGCAGCGTGAAGTGCGTTCACCTTGCCGTGAGACCACAGCCACCAGACACCTCCAGATATTTCCCCTCTTCCCACACTGAAACTCTGTCCCCATGAAACAGTAACTCCCGCGTACCCCTCCCCTGGGCCCCTGGGATTACCTTCTGCCTTCTGCCTCTGTGGATTTGACTATCCAGGGACCTCTGGAAATGGCATTTTGTGAGACGGGTCCTTCTGTGCATGGCTTCTTTCTCTTAGCATAATGTCCTCAAGGTTTATCTATACTGTTGCACATGTGAGAATTTCCTTCTTTTTTAAGGCTGAATAATATTCCATTGTGTTGAGACCTCGTTTGTTTATCTGTTCACCCACTGACGGACACGGCATTGTTCTTGTGTCGTGGCTATTGTGAGCGGTACTACAATGGACACAAGTGTGCAGCCTCTCTCCTTGTCCTTCCTGCCTTCCCCAGAGAGGCGTTTTCTTTCTTTTCTTTTTTCCTTTGGTACTGGGGATTGAGCCCAGGGGCGTTCTACCTCTCAGCTACATCCCCAGCCCTTTTTATTTTTTATTTTGAAACAGGGTCTCACCAAGTTGCGGAGGGCCTCGCTAAGTTGCTGAGGCTGGCCTCAAACATGCGACCCTCCTGTCTCAGCCTCCTAAGTACTGGGATCACAGGCCTGTGTCACCACGCCCGGCTCCAGGGGGGCATTTTAAGCTCACGCAAGTGTCTCCCTCCTGGGACTTGCCGAGTTACCTGGGACTTCGCTCTTTTGGCCAAAGTCATGGACATTTAGCGCACACATATGACCTAGAGACGGAAGGACTCAACAGGCGCTGTCCGTCAGCTTGGTACCTGTTCTAGAGTGGGCGGGAGAGGGGGCACAGAATAAGGGAAAGGCAGCCGGGCGTGGTGGTGCACGCTTGTAATCCCAGTACTTGGGAGGCGGAGACCGGAGGATCCCGGTTCGCGGCCAGCCTCAGCTACTTAGTGAGGCCCTCCACAACTTCGTGAGACCTGGTTTCAAAATAAAGGATAAAAAATAGGGCCGGGGGTGTAGCTTAGAGGTAGAATGCCCCTGGGTTCAATCCCCGGTACCGCAAAAAAAAAAAAAAAAAAAGAATAAGGGAAAGGCATTGTCCTTTTTTTTAAAAAAAAACTTATTTATTTATTTATTTATTTTTGTTTTTGTTTTTTTGCAGTACTGGGGATGGAACTCAGGGGCATTCCACCTCTGAGCTATACCCCCAGCCCTATTTAGTATTCTTTATTTTTTTTTTTCAGTACCGGGGATTGAACCCAGGGGCGTTCTACCTCTGCGCTACACCCCCAGCCCTATTTTTATACTTTATTTTGAGACTGGGTCTCATGAAGTTGCGGAGGGCCTCACTAAGTAGAGAGAGAAAGAGAGAGAGAGAGAGAGAGAGAGAGAGAGAGAGAGAAAGAGACAGGGAGAGAGAGAGAGAGCTGAGGCTGGCTGCGAACCCGGATCCTCTGGTCTCCGCCTCCCAAAGTACTGGGATTACAAGTGTGCGCCACCCTATTTTGTATTCTTTATTTTGAAACAGGGTCTCACTAAGTAGTTGAGGCTGGCCGTGAACCTGCGATCCTCTTGTCTCAGCCTCCCAAGTACTAGGATTACAGGCGTGCACCACCGCGCCTGATTTTTTGTCAGATTTTTTAGGCCTCTATTTTCTGAGTCCAAGATGGACCTGAGCACATCTCGTATTTTAAGCAGAGGGAGACGGAGAGAGAGAGGAGAGAGAGAGAGAGTGGTCCTGTCCCGTGGCTCACCTCACAGACATTTCCTGCACACCTACTGCGTGCCCAGCTGTGTGTTAGGGGTGTGGGTATGGCAATCCCTGTCACGGTACTCAGAATCTTGAAGGAATGAGGGCCAAAGCCAAAGAACAGTGACTCTTCCACTGGATAAGTGCTGTGACAGTGGGAGGTGCAGGGTCCCAGGGACCAGACAGGAGGGACCTCACGGGCAGGGCGGCTGCCTGGAGGAAGGGGCACCATGGGGAGAAGCCGGCCAGGTGCAGGTGACGCAGGCGACCTGCAGATCTGAACAGGGCTTTGGGGGGAATTGGAAGCACTTGAGTGCCGCAGGCAGGGAGCCCTGGAGGGGTACGGAGTGTGAGAGAAGAGGCTGGAAGGGCGGGAGGAGCCGGGCCCTGCAGGCTCCTGTGGGCTGGAGTTGATTGGATCTGAAGCGCTCAGGAGCCGCGCAGGGGCAGGAGAGGGCGCAGGGGCAGATTTTCATGTGGAGAATCCCCCTGGGCTGCCCCAGGGCAGAGTGGAGGGAAAGGAAAGGAAGAGAGAAAGAAACCCTTAAAGACAAAATCTGCCCCAACTCTGGGGCAACAGAGGCCGGCATCCACGCCTGGCTCAACGGGCTGGCTGCCTGGAACCTTTATTAAACGCCAGCGGTGTATCTACCATGGTGCAAGCCGCAGGCCGCAGGCCCAGAGTCGGGCTGGCTGATGCACAGGCGAGCCAGCGCCTGCGTGCAGCCCCCATGGCCGCGAAGGAGGGAAAATAGATTTGAAGATGCAGACTGAGGGGGTCGGGGGGGGGGTAAAGGTCAGCCGAGCTGGCTTGGCACGAAGATTTATAACCTCCCTGCTCCCGCGCTGCCTCCGCGCCGCCCCCCAGCTCACCCCCTCTCTGTTTCTGGCGGCATGATCTAGAGACACACATTATCTCTATTAATACCAGCCACAAGGTCATTACGCAGGCACCAACTTTTCCTCCAGCATAAATATTTATACAGGACTGACCTGTGGCTGCTACGCTTTCCTCTTATTTGATTCCTGCCGCCTTTTGTGTCCTGCTAGTCTGCAGGCTAACGTGTTTAGCTCCTCTGTCTGGGACCTTTGGAGCCAGTCAAGTCTCTGGGAATGGCTGGGGTGGGGGCCGGGGAGGAGAGGAGGCGGCGGTGGCGGCAGGGCGGGTCTCACTTGCAGACACCAGTGAAAACCCAAGATGTCCAGACAAGCTGCGGGGATCGGAAGGAGAGGGTGGGCGGGGGGCACTTTTCTCCCTTAACTCTGCAATCAACACCCCCTGCTTCCCCCGCCCCAAATTGAGATCAGAAGCAGACTTGAGGGGACACTAAGGCAGCAGGAGCACCCCACATTTGCAAGACCCAAGTGGGGGCCTAGCAAAGCGTTCCCAGTATCAGCATGCGCCCCAAATTTGCAAAGCCCAGCTCTTCTTCTATACTTCCTTTCAGAGGTCTTCTCTGCAGCCGAATGAGCTACAGGTCACCCCACACCTGGCTCTGTCTGTGGCGATGGGAACTACGTCTGCCTCTTTCGATGGCAGTAAATGCTGAGATGGAAATGGCGTCGTATTGAGATAACACGGGTGTTAATAATTACAACAACAACAGCAACCGCTACTCTTGGGTTGCCCCTGCACGCCAGGGTCTTGTGGACCGCTCACCGCTGTCTGGAGACAGACGTCAGCATCCCTAGGATGCAGATGAGGGACCTGGGACTCCGAAAGGATGCTCAGCTGCAAGTCCCCGGGCTGGCGAGCGGAGAAGCTGGGACTTGGAGCTGGGCCGGCGATGCCTCCCTCTGAGCCTCTAAAAGTGGCAGTAATTGGAATCATGGATTGATGCTTGCTCTGCACCAGGAATTGGACAGACATAGAATTTTTTTTTTTTAAGCAGCTCTGCAAAGTAGGAAGAGAACACTGGCTCCATTTTTGCCAAGGAGCAACCAGACACGGGGAAGGGAAAGTAAGGCTAAATCGATAACAGCAAATGCATCACTCGTCAACATCGGAGACCTGGTGTGGCTGGGTCTTCCATTTCCTAGAGGGAGGATGAAGATGCTGAGCGACTTCTCTTTCTTTTCCTCTGCAGAGGGATTAGACGTGGGGCCCAGGTGAGGACCGCTGGCCATGGGCAGAAGGTGCCCGAGTCAGGGTGACACAGGGCTGGTGCTTTAGGGAACCACACGCTCCGATATATATATCCTGCCATATTCTTGTCTCAGCCTCCCAAGTACTGGGCTTACAGGCGTGCGCCACCACTAAGATCACAGGTTCAAGGCCAGCCTCAGCAATTTAGCAAGACCCTCAGCAACTTAGTGAGACCCTGTTTCAAAGTAAAAAAAATTAAAAAAAAAAGGTCTGGGGATATAGCTCAGAGGTAGAATGCCCCAGGGTTCAAGTCTCAATACAGAGAGGGGGGACCCCAATACGGGGAGAGAGAGAGAGAGAGAGAGAGAGAATGAATGAGAATGTCTCCTGTGCTCCTGGATTTCCACCCCCATTCCCCCTGCAGCCCGGACCCCAGACCTGCAGTGCCCGCCAAGACCTGCTAGACCACCACCAGCACTGGGCTCATTAAGAGCGGAGATGTATTTGTTTCATTCACAACATGTCCTCAGACCTAGCACAGTTACTGGCACAAGAGTTGGCACCTCATAAATACTGATGTTCATCAGTGGCACGAAAGAAAGAAAAAAGAATGAATGAATGAGTTCCCACCACGGACCACCTCTTAGAAGCATTTGCTTTTTTTTTTGCGGTACTGGGGATGGAACCCAGGGGCGTTCTACCTCTGAACTCCACCCCCAGCCCGACCTTTTATTCTTTATTTTGAAACAGGGTCTCACTAAATTGCAGAGGGCCTCACTTAGTAGTTGAGGCTGGCCGCGAACCTCCAATCCTCAGGTCTCAGCCTCCCAAGTACTGGGATTACAAGCATGCGCCACCACGCCCGGCAAAGCATTTGAATTTTAATGAAAGCCCTGAAAATCAGAAAAGTGCTGAGTGTTCTGGGTACAGGGTGGTGCCTGCCTGTAATCCTAGTACTGAGGAGGCTGAGACAGGAGGATCGCAGGTTTGAGGCCAGCCTCATCCACTTAGAGAGACCCTCAGCAAGTTGGTGAGAACCTGTTTCAAATAAAAAAATAAAATAGGGCTGGGGGTATATCTCAGAGATGGAATGCCTTGGGGTTCCATCCGTAGTACCATAATAAAACCAAAAACAAAGGGTACTGACCCAAACAGAGCAATAGGGATCTCAAAATTTGGGGTCAGACAAATGGCCCTTTCCTCTGATAACTCGTGGTAAGAATGTTTTTCTGTCCCATCTGGAGAATTGAGGATGTCTGAGTTTTAAGGGGTGAGGCAGGTGGTGCTGTCCTGGGTAGAGAACGGTTGGGGTAGCGGTGATAGCCAACATTCTGGGCTCAGGTCCTGTCTTGGCCAGGACTTGCTGTGTGTTCAGCATGTAAGTGACTCAACCTCTCTGTGCCTCGGTCTCCTCATCTGGAAATAGCCATAGTACCTATCTCATTGAGGTTTCACAAGGGTTAAATGAGTTAATACACACAAAATATAAAGCTATTACAACAAAGCATGGAATAGAACTCATGATCAATGCATGTTGTCTACGATTATTATCTTTATCTACAAACTGGGAGGTAGTATAATCACCGTATTTACATTAATCATCGTAGCGACCATCGGTCCTGTGCCTACAGTATGCAAGACCTTAGCTTATTTGCTCCCTGCAAAGCTCTAGAAAGTATTTACTTTTCCTTCCATGAGCTCCGTTTTGCAGATGGAGAAACTGAGGCAGAGAGCAGCTAAGCCACTTGGCCAAGGAAACATAGCTTTATGATCAGGGCAGGTACTAAACATCGGGGCAGGTATTTGACATCAAAATTTGGGATGACAAGTTCAGGTATTCACCAAGACCAGACAATTAAACAGTGACTGGCGTGGGACAAGGGAAAGCGGCCTTGAGTGCTCCGGCCCAGCAGAACACCAGCGCAGTTCCGGTGTCTTCTGAATTCCAACACATTCTCAAGCGCGGCCTCCATTTGGATCGTGTGGGTTTTGTCGTCGTTGTTGATGTTTTGTGGTACTGGGGATTGAACCCAGGGGTGTTTTTACCTTTGAGCTACACCCTCAGTCTTTAAACACATGGTTTTAAAATTTCGAAACAGGGTTTCACTAGGTTGCTGAGCGTCTTGATAAGTTGTAGAGGCTGGCCACGAACCTGCGATCCTCCTGTCTCAGCCTCCCAAGTGCTGGGATTACAGTGTGCACCACTGCACCCGGCTTTTTTTTTTTTAAATACTGATTCAGAGTGTCATCCCCCAAGACTGTGACCTAACTGGTGTGGGGCCGGCACTTGGACAGCAGGACTTTTATAAGTTCCCCAGGTGATCCTAACATGCGGCCACGTTTGAGAGGCATTGTTGAAAAGCTCCGAGCAAGCCAAATCAAACAGGCCAGCTGCCACGTCAGCCGAGGGGTCACTAATTTGCAATCTTATACAAAGACAGAATGTTTTTGATTGAGGTGAACCAATCTATCCATCTTCTCACTTGCCTACTGTCCATCCATCCATCCATCCATCCATCCATCCATCCATCCATCCATCCATCCTCCCATCCATCCATCCTCCCATCCATCCATCCATCCTCCCATCCATCCATCCATCCATCCATCCATCCATCCATCCATCCATCCTCCCATTCACCCATCCATCCCCCCTCTCATCCATCCTCTCATCCATCCATCCATCCTCCCGTCCGTCCGTCTGTCCGTCCATCCATCCGTCTGTCCGTCCGTCCGTCCATCATCCATCCATCCATCCATCCATCATTCATTCATTCATCTACCTGCCCAACAACCTACTGTCCACCCTCCTTCCCACTCATCTGTCCTTTCACCAATCTATCTATTCCTCATTTCTCTCTCTCTCTCTCTTCCTCTCTCTCTCTCTTTCTCTCTCTCTCAGGATTGAACCCAGTGGCATTCTACCTCTGAGCTACACTCCCAGTCCTATTTTATTTTTTTAGTTGGAAACAGGGTCTTGCTAGGTTGCTGAGAGTCTCGCTAAGTTGCTGATACTGGTCTCAAACCTGCGATCCTCCTGTCAGAGCCTCCCAGGTACTGGGATCACAGGCCTGCGCCACCGCCCCGGGCTCCTTCCTTCTCTTTTTCGCTCCGCCCCTCTTTCTGCAGCCCGCAGCCTGGACTGAGCCTCGGAGCGCGGGTTGCAGCAACAGAATCTCAGGCTCCCCTTCTCGACTCTCAGCGTCGCCTTTCCAGCACTAAGGTCCTGGCGAGCCCTTCTGAGGCGCCTGGCGGAAGCTCGCCAGAGAACGAACAGAAATCTGTTTCTGCTTTTCCCCGCGTGACCCTTCTTTCCCGAGGAAGTCTCTTATAAACACTTCCAGCTCTGAAGGCCGCCAAGACTCTGGAGCGGCCCCTCGGAGTCCAAAGGCAGTCCCAAGCGCATACCTGGGGCGCGGCCATCTGCGTCCCAAGGAGCCAGGAGCCGTACGCGGGTGCTGACCGTGCAACTCAGGGGCTTTCTTCTCCTCCCAGAGCCGGCGGGCCCGGGGGGTTGTACAAAGGCCGTTCCTGAGTTTCTGACACGACGTTCTGGTTCAAAAGTCTTTCTCTGCCTCAAACTTCTAAAGCAGAGATTTCATCCTTCGCATTACTGATACGTGGCACCGGACAAATCTTTGTTGTGGGAGGCTATCCTGTGCACCACAGGATGTTGCTCAACATCTCTGGTCTACATCTTCCACATCTGGTAACATCCCCTCCCCACCGCCAGCCTCAAAAGGTTGAGACCCACTCTTCTAAGTCAGGCTCATGGTAATCGGTGAGATGTCACCCAGTGGAATGTTCTTTTCGTTAATGATAATGATTGTTAGCCTGGTGCGATGGTGCACGCCTGTTATCCCAGTGCTTGGGAGGCTGAGACAGGAGGATCGCAGGTTCGAGGTCAGCCTCAGCAACTTAGAAAGACCCTCAGCAGCTTAGTGGGACCCTGTTTCCAAAAAAAAGATAAAATAGGGCTGGGGGTGTAGTTCGGAGGTAGAATACCCCTGGGTTCAATCCCCAGTATCAATCAATCAATAATAAAAAATAATGATTGCTATTCCTAGCCACAGTTACCCAAATCTTTACAATAGGCTCAGCGTGTGCAGGCCATGTCTCTAGTAATAGCAATCTATCTCAGCGTAGTAATAATACTCATGAGGATTAGCACCGACGGGCACCCTGCACCTGGCTTCGCATAGATCAGGGGCAGCAATTCTCCACATTGGCTGTGTATAAGAATCCCTCAGAGAGATTTAAAGTCCATGATGCCCAGGTGCACCCCAGATCCACTGTATCTGGGAGTGGGCACGAGGTGTCCGTATTGTTCGAACTCCCCATGGGATGCTGACATACGACCAAGATGGAGAGCTTTCTATCTAAGGTGACTCCATGTCCCGGTTTGCCCGAGACCTTCACGTTTTGAATCTGTCATCTCAGAATAATAATAGCGTGCACCACTCCAAGTTCCTTGGTTTGGATAATAAAGTATGAAGCGACTCCTCTTACATCCCATTGGCTCTTCTTGGTTTTTTGTTTGTTGTTTGTTGTTTTTGTTTTTGTTTTGCGGTACCGGGGATTGAGCCCAGGGGCGTTCTACCTCCACACTACACCCCTGCCCCTATTTTTTTATACTTTATTTTAAAACGGGGTCTCACGAAGTTGCGGAGGGCCTCACTAAGGAGAGAGAGAGAGAGAGAGAGAGAGAGAGAGCGAGCTGAGGCTGGCCGCCAACCCGGATCCTCCGTTCTCCGCCTCCCAAAGTACTGGGATTACAAGCGTGCGCCACCACGCCCGGCTCCGTTGGTTCTTCTCGCCACTCCTCACAGGAAGGCTCAGCTAGTGTCCGCAGACATGCTACGAAGTCATCCTCCCGTCTCAGCCTCCCGAGAATTGGGGTTACAGGCGTGCACCACCATGCCCACAGGTGTTTTTATTTTACCTATAATTCCTGCGATGATCGCCTTAGGCAGACATCTCTTTCCATCTCTTCTGATTTCCTGGGGTTCAAGTTCTAGGAGAGGAATCGATGATTTGACTGGCCTAGTATTTTGAATAAATGTGAGATTCTATCGATTCATACTACTCAGGCCAATCCAGATTCCCAGGAGCAAAGCGTTCGTCCCCTCTGTGTGAGCCATTAGCATCTCATTAAACCTTTGCCAACCTTGAAAATGTGAGGAGTATATACAAGAATGTTAAAGAAGGTGAGAGTTACCTAAAATCCCAGCTTCTTAAGAGAAATAACGTGAACATTTCTTTTTCCTTTCCTTTTTTTTTTTTGTGGTACTGGGGATTGAACCCAGGGGCATTCTACCTCTGAGTTACACCCCCAGCCCTATTTTTTATTCTTTATTTGGAAACAGGGTCTCACTAAGTTGCGGAGGCCTCACTAAGTAGCTGAGGCTGGCCGCGAACCTGGGATCCTCTTGTCTCAGCCTCCCAAGTACTGGGATTACAAGTGTGCGCCA
>PVJS01042223.1:0-17603 GCA_004027185.1 Glis glis | reverse complement strand
GCGTACTCGCTTTATGACTCGGGTCTTCTTGTTCGCGTCTTCTGCCAGCCAACCTTTCTCTGCCTTAGGAGAGAGCTGGGGTGAGGGAGACCAGTGGCTCATTGTTTCCACCCTGTGAGACCTGGGCGGAGCCTCACCTGTGAATGAGGAATGGGTGGAGTGAGGGACCCTCAATCCTCTCACTGTACCCATCTGGAATTTAGACTCTGCCACGAGGAACTGGGACAGGGCATAAAAACTGCTATAACCCTGGGAGCTCAAGGGAAAGGGATCCCTGTGTTCCTGAGCACATTTGTCCAGAATGGAGCTTCTAGGCACTTTGTTGGGGTGGGAGGAAAGGAAACGATATGCAGCTGACTCAGTCACAGGCGCTTGCGGCCCTTATTAAGATTTGCTGTAATTTCTTTCCTTTTTAGGTACTGAGCATCGAACCCAGTGGTGTTCTACCTCTGAGATACACTCCCAGCCCCTTTTATTTTTATATTGAAACAGAGTCTTGCTAAGTTGCTGAGGCTGTCCTTGAACCTGTGGTCTTCCTGTCTCAGCCTCCTGAGTACTGGTATTACAGGCATGTACCATTACACCCAGCTTATTATAGTTTCTTGAATGAATGTTTATTCCTTTGCTCTATGTCCATAGGACAATGTCCAGAGAATTTAAGTGGTTAAGCGTATATATGTTTGAATAATTTTCACTAGTTATGATTGTTTTACTAAGGAGCAGGATTGTGGGGCTTCTTATACTACCATTCCACACACAGAGCTAAAGCCTATTAAGCCTATTGTCTTGGTCCATTTTATGCTGCTATAATAAAATATTCAAGGCTGGATGCTTTATAAAGAAAAGGGGATTTATTTAGCTCACAGTTTGGGAGGCTGAAAGCCTAAGATGAGGCAGCCCCATCTGCTGGGCCTCTGTGAGGGCCTCATGGCAGATGGTATGAGCACATGTGAACAAGGTCACATGTGAGGCAGGAAGCCAGAGAGAACAGATTCACTCTTTAGACCAACTCATCCTCATAGGAATGGACCAGGGTCCTGTGAGCACCCTCAGTCCTCTCTTAGTAACCTCTTCCAAGGAAGCTGGCCCCAATGACCTCCGTAAGTTCCACTTCTTAAACATTCTTTGAGACATATAATACTCCATACTAGTAACCAACTAAATTTGGGCTCCTTTGCAGGAGTATTTTTTGAAATCATCTGCATTTAAGTTTTTTAACATTGTCACATTGAGAATCAAGCTTCCAGCACATGAGTCTTTGAGGGACAAACTTAACCTGGATCCAAACCATAGTATCTAACTTTATTTTTCCTGAAATTTTCAATTTCCTCTTCAAGTCTCAGAATTTCAGGCATGGTAAGAAACTGCTCCTATGTAATTTCCTGAAATTCCTATTGTCTATAGGATGTTTCAGCTGAATGCTTCAGTCTGAAGAATATTGTTTAAGTTGGTTTCAAGACCCTATTTAGAGATTTAAAGTTAAACATTGACTGTTCATTCTATAAAAATGTGCATTTTCCCTGAGGCCATGAATGAGACTAACTAAACAGGAGGAAAGTCACATTAAAGGAGGTGTTAACAAGAAAGAACAAAATAAGAAAGTATAGCCTCTGTACACATATCATTATACCACATGAAAATTTAGCATGGCTTAATATGGTGAATATATCCCTCTAAACTCCATACAAACTAAACCTTTAGCAAATCACTATACACATACACTGCCATCAGTCATTCCACAAGACAAAATTGCTTAATAAAAATAAATACTCATCCCTTTTTTTAGCTGACTTGTTTTATTATAAATAAATATTTGAAAGCAGGAAGTGGCTCTAGTATATAGGGGTAATTTTTCGTATTAAAATGGGCTTTGCCAGTTATGGTGGCACATGCCTATAATCCCAGTACTTGGGAGACTGAGACAGGAGGATTGCAGATTCAAGGAAAGCCTCAGCAACTTAGCAAGACCCGCAGCAACTGAGAGAGAGCTCGTTTCAAATTTTTTAAAAATAAAAATTACTGGGGGTGTAGCTTTGAGATAGAAAGCCCCTGGGTTCAATTCCAAGTACCCACATAAATAAATAAATAAATAAATAAATAAAGACTTTGCCTTCATATTTATAGATATGCTGAATTTTGCTCATTTCTAGGACGTTTTATAGTACCTCGTGAATGAGTTAGTAGCACTTTGAATTTATAGTCTAACTTCCTTGTTTTGATGTAGTTATATTCCTTAGAATCTTTCATTCATCTTAGAATAGAATCATTTCTCCCTCTCGCATACTGATCCTCAATCACCATTACTACCAAGCCCATCCCACTTCACCAGGAGAACCATTTTAATACCTTTCCTGGTGCATTTAATCATACATCATCATGAGGCTCAGAGTGATAGAAACACATGCACACAGCATTTGGTGTGTTTCCCTCTGAATTCCATCTTGCTCCCTCTTAGTCTGATACTGGGTTTCTTAAAGAACAAGTCTGTCAATTGCTGTTGACTTAGCTTGCCAGACGATGGCAGCAGAATACCACAAACCATCCTTGCTCCAGTGGCCAGCCAGCAGACTGGTGTGCAAATCTGAATCTGGAGAGCTAATCCTCCCGCAATGTGTCAAAAAGAACATCATTTTAGAAGAGGCCTGCTTGGCCTTATAGGTTTAAAAGTCACCATAGTATCTGGAAATCCTCCCAGAAAATTCACTTACTAAAAGGACTCCGGAGCTTTTCAATAAATGACAAAATAGAAAACTTACTGACTTCTGATTAGTGCAAATTTCAGGTAGAATATTTCATAATTTCAGAATTAGATGAAGGTATCCCCAGTCTACTCTTTTCAAATAATTATCTCTTTATTGAGCTCATTAAGTTTTCTTGTTCCTGCCAATGTCTCCTTCCTTAATATACTCAATGAGGATTCAGAGGACTTGATTTGTGACCACAGCTATTCCATTGACTATTCCACTGGTTTAGAGAGACATGTTACCCTTTGGGTTCTCAGTATATAAACATATCCAGAAAAGGAATCCCTCATTATCTCTGTGGCCCTTTCCAATTCTGATGTTGTATAATTTCCACATACTCTTTCTTTGATTACTTCCATTTTTCTAAACTAGGACCGCACCAAAGGCTCTCAATCTAAGTTCATAATTTAACATTAGAGGCAAGTTGATATGGTGGTTAAGAGCGTGGGTTATGGATTGGTGAGGTCTTAGCTGTGTGGTGTTAGCCCAATGATTTATGTTCACAGTGTGCTTCATATTTCTTTGAAATGTTGATAATATCCCATATCTTAAAGGGCTAAATGAGAATATTAATACATAAAGAATATGCAAATGTATTATTAATGAGAAGCATATGACTAGTGCCTGACAAATTATAAATTATATGTATGTGTTAATTATATTATCTAAACTCAAAAAGAATTCTATAATTTCTTTCCCCATGAATGAAATACAGACAAAATTGGAATGGAAAGAAAATGCTAGTAGGTAATACTTATTTTAACCAATTCCCTCATTTTGGTGGTGGGGGGTTCAGAGCATGAACAGCAATAGGGAATGTCTTCAGAGTAGAGGTGGTCATTGTCTTCCTGCCATTCTTCTTCATGAAATTAGATTAGTTATTGGGTAGAAATTTTCCCAGCTCCAACTGTACAGTTCACTGACTGGCATTTCACCATTGTAATTTGAAACACCAGGATTTTAGAACAGTTGTCCCCAACAAGGGCTGCACAGAGCTCATGAGAATTTTTGTATGTGATGGAGAAAGGGGGTGGGCAGTTTGAAAATGAACATTATGAAAGTTATGTCCAAATCCTTCTAATCCTTACCCCCTGAGAACTGTTTTAGAGTCTTTATTAAAATGTTAATGTTAGGGCTGGAGGTATTGCTTAGTGGTAGAGCACTTGCCTAGCATGTATGAAGCCCTGGGTTTGATCCCCAGCACTGCAAAAAGTGTAAAAATAAAATAAAATGCTAATAGTCTGTGTGATAGAATCACACCTATAGGAAAGCAGAATTATAAACATGAGTCAGGCATGGTGGAGCATGTCCATAATCCCTGTAGTTGGAGGCTGAGACAGGAGGATTGCAGGTTCAAGGTCAGCCTCCACAATTTAGCAGGACCCTCTGCAACTTGGCAAGACTCTGTTTCCAAGAAAGAGATAAAAAGAGCTGGGAATGTAACTTGGAGGTAGAATGCCCCTGGGTTCAATCCTCAGTACCAAAAAAAAATTATAAAAATGAAATTGGAAAGAGGGAGTGAAAGAAGTTAGGCACAGAAAAAATATTATAAGAAATGGTTTGCATAGGTAGTTCAAACTCTGCTGGATTATTGATTTATCCTACTTCAGATTTTTTTATTTTAGCCTTGGCCCTGTGTTGCTTTTTCATAAACATGTAAAACTAATAATTGACCTCTTTTAGAAAAGAATCACACCAGCCAATGTCCCCTAGAGAGCAGAATTCTAAACCCGGAAGGTTAAGTTATAACTACCCTAATGAATCTCCCAGCTCATCTCCCCAGCTTGGCTCAACTGAGCAGCAGTGAGGTGCAGCCAGAGCCCTTCTCCTCTCCCAGAGGTCTTAGGTAGGAGAGAGACATGTTCCTGCATGACTCTTTCTTTTCTGACGTGGGATTCAGGGAGACCACATGCCCACTGATTTCCACTTAAAAGGACAGCAACTTGGTAACAAGGCCACAAAGACTGTTTCCAAGTATCTGTACTCCTGCATTTGTGACAGCTGCATCTATTTCCCCAGCCCTACCATTGCCTGTGGCTCCCCATTACCTCTAGACCTTAGCACCGACAGTGCAGGCCTTCCTCCTTGTCCAGATGGCCACAGCACCTCCCTACTTGTTTTCCCTGGCTCTGCTTTCCTGGTGCCAGTGCATGCCATAGCCATAGTAGTTTTCATGCCATTCCGATCGTGGATCTGTATATAACAGGCCGATGAATGTTGCGCTATGTTTCAGCGTCTGTTTCATTGCTGCTGCTTCAACTCTGAAGAGTAATGGTTCTTATCCATGTATGTGATGTCATTTGCAAGTCCTTTCATAGTGATTGATAAAGTACTAAATTTTGTAAATAATTTTAGTCTTTTAGCAAATCGGAGCAGATTCAGGATTATCTAAATAATATAGGCATTGTTTTAATTTATTTGAACTAAGATTTCTTGAGGGTGATAGAAAAAAGTGGAATTATTTCTGTCCATGTGGAAAGCATATATCTTAACATGCAGTCCCATTATATATGCAAAGAAAGTAAAGGCTGCTTTTAAAAAGCTGCCTTACTGCCTTTTAAAAAACTGCCTTAGCTGGCTGTGGTGATGCACACCTATAATCCCAGTACTCGGGAGAATGAGACAGGAGGATCACAGATTTGAGGCCAGCCTCAGCAACTTAGCAAGACCCTGTTTCAAAATAAAATATTTTTTAAAAAGGGCTGGGGGGTGTAGCTCAGTGGTAAAATGTGCCTGGGTTCAATCCCTAGTACCAAAATAATGATGATGATGATGATGATGATGATGATGATGATAAAGTCATTTCTTAAAAAGGAAAGATCTTCAGAATGTTGGCCAAGTACAGAAGAACTTTAGTTTCTTTCAGTCATTCACAGGTATCACATATACTCCTTTTTTAGTGTCTAATACTTTATCCAGATATCATCTTTAGGATATCCACAGGGAAGTCATCATAAGTGAAGTCACAAAACTAACAGTCTACCTAGAGTGTTAGGCAAAAATCTGTTCCAATTTTTCTGGCCTAAAATATGAGAAAATAATTACTTGTGCACTATACACTGTCAGCTATAGATAGATGAAAGAAAAATAAATAAAATGATCAAATTGTAGAATGAAATCAGAGACACTTCAGTTGTTTATCTACATCTTAAAGAAGGGATTTTGCCTTCCTATTTATTCTTTACTACCCCTCCGCCCACAAGTATTTGAAGCAGTATTGAAATCAGGGACAAAGACAACAATAGACTATTATAACTTCTTTATCTACCCTGTTTTGCAACGTGATAGAGAAAACACTTTTAGCCTTACTTTTTGAAGGTAATTAGAAGGGTAGAATTCAGAGTTGAAAGGAATTGAAAGAAGTCACTGGGGCCAATTCATCCTTGACCGTCAGACAATGAACACCCAGCCAGAAACTGCACCAATGCCTATGCAGTCTGCTCTGTCCAACCCCCACATATATGCACTTATTTCTATAATTATGAGAGATTCTAAGATTATAAAAAATATTAATGTGTTATCAGAGGTGGCTTTAATAAGAATGACACAAGGGAAAGTTCAAAGCTTTGGCAAAAATTTTGAGATATGCATATAAGCACCCACTTACCCTCACCACACACACTTACATACCTCCTTTTTTATTTATTTATTCTTAATATCGGGTGAATGTTGTTGGCTGGAGAGTTAGACTTTGAGAAAAGCGGGAACTTCTTGAAAGTTCTATTGTTCCTAAGCCAGTTTGGGCATGTTGTCTTTCACATTCCAGAACTCAGCTTCTATCACTGGTACTAAACCAGCTAGCTTCTAAAGACTGACAGTTGGTAACATAACTAGTCCTCTCTCATATTTCACTTCGGATCGCCCCTTCCCAAGCCACTCCCCCAGGGCAAAAGGTAACAGTGGAATAAGGAAACGCCAAGCCTCTTTACGTAAGTGAAGGCTTCTGGGGATTACAGGTAGGAGCGATCTTATTCCAAACCTGACTTTTTAGCACACCTGCATAGTACAACAACTGCTGCGTTAAGCCAGTAAATCACTTATCCAAAGACTGTCCTTTTTCCAGAAGTGTATTTCAACTCATTTGGGATTTTCTGTGGATTAGAATGGTTCAGAAAGACATCAAAAGAATGGAATATCAAGGTGTTCTGGTGGCTGTTCACAATGAGGTGTTATATGGGTTTACAGGCTGGTCCTAGGTAAAGTCCTCATCCTGACTAGCCTAAGTACAGAGATGAAATGATGCTTAAGCTGAGATGGGAGGAAAAGATGGTGTCTCCTTTCTCCACTTGGGTGGGCAGGGAAGAGGAGTAGCAGCCATGACCATATTTTGACTTTGTCTATCGCCTTGGTGGCTTCTGCTCAG
The DNA here is from genome assembly GCA_004027185.1 of Glis glis. Taxonomy (NCBI): domain Eukaryota; kingdom Metazoa; phylum Chordata; class Mammalia; order Rodentia; family Gliridae; genus Glis; species Glis glis. The sequence goes on along the minus strand of PVJS01042223.1, from coordinate 10,496 downwards.
ACAATCTCCCTGCCACTTATCATCCAGCATACAGATTCTGGCAAGCAGGTAACACAAGGAGGGCTAAATGTGCAATGTGTGCATGTATGATGTTCATACCCTGACATATATCAAAATGTATAATTACAATGCACTAATAAATGAACATAAAAAGTAAAAAAAAAAGAGTGGATGAGAAATATTTATCTTCCAAAGCATTTATAATGTGATTTTTTATCACAATACCAAGTGGCAATTCTTATGGACTTACCATGGCTTCCTAACACAGAGTATTTACAAAGGACCCATGGGTTGAATCAGAGTTTCAGGGGAGAACAGCATGACTGAGCACCAACATACAGGTGCAAGAAGTAATGGCTCATGTGTCATCTTGTTTCCACCTTAAGGTAGTTTATATTGTTCATTTCATCTATTAATTTCCAACATTCTTTGCATTTTTCCTCATAATCACCCTTCAAAGTCATGGTATTGTCCCCATTTTGCAGAAGAGAAAATTAGTTGTTTTCTTTTTTTTTCGGTACCAGGGATTGAACGCAGGGGCGTTCTACCTCCGCGCTACGCCCCCAGCCCTATTTTTTATACTTTATTTTGAAACCGGGTCTCACGAAGTTGTGGAGGGCCTCACTAAGTAGAGAGAGAGAGAGACAGGGAGAGAGAGAGAGCGAGAGAGCTGAGGCTGGCCGCGAACTGGGATCCTCCGGTCTCCGCCTCCCAAAGTACTGGGATTACAAGCGTGCGCCACCACGCCCGGCTAAATTAATTGTTTCCATGTAATTTCAAGATTTGGAAATTACCAACAGTTTTGACACATATCCCCTATAAGGCCAAATTTTTCAAAAGTGAAAATTAACAATGAAGGAAGCCTTGAAGAAAAGATAAAGTATAAACTGGCAATGTTCAAGGAGAATGAATTGCAACATGACCAGTATTTGCAGGAAGGAGAGGGGACTTGTGCTGGGATGCTTTCTTAGAGTTCTTGGGTGGCTCCAGTGCCCACCTGTAGCCAGAATGCTTCCCAGATGCAGCAGCCCTCTTGGTTGAGATGGGAAGGGTGACAGGTTAGCAAGGTGAGGAGATAACTCAATTGGTATTTATTCTCACATGCCATATGGATTTGAAATCCTCACCCTCTAATTCTGTAGAAGGTTACTGAAGAATTTGCTCTTAGAACTAGGCTATATCTATAGATCCCCAACCCATCTTTAGTAAAGTGCCTGGAAAGGTCTTAGCCAGTGGGAATGGCCCAAAAATCTCTTGTGAAGAGATATCATGCCAGCTTACTAAGATTACTATGCTATTGCAGGGACAGCACTAATGCTAATGAGGAACATGAGGGAATTCTCTGGTCCATCAGTGCCAAATTCTTTTTCAAGAAGACAGAGAAGCATTATTAGCTACACAAGCTTTGTCACCAGGTAAGACCCTCAAAGAAGCCTGGGACCCTCTGGTTTCCTGTGAATTGCTCAGCAAAAAAATTTGACTTAAACCAGAATATTTGCTCTATCAGTTCCTATACAGACCAATGGGATTGTTTCTCGCCAAAATGAATGCATGTATGCTTTCCCCCATATCATTAAGCTAAGCAAATATGCCTCCTCCCACCATTGCCTGGATCATCCATACCCATAGTAACCAAAAGTTTGCTTTTAGATCACTGTTCAGGCAGTCTAGAAATGAAGGTTAGGGTCAAATTTTAGCCATTTGTTAATAATGACTTTTCTATTATTACTCCATCCCCTATTTCTAATGTGTTAATTTGAATTTACCTAAGACTTTTCATCTACAAAATAGGCTCAACAAATTATTTCTCCACTGCTCTCTTTTCCCTGCATCCCTTCAGTACACTAATTCTTCTACTAACAAGAAAGCAAGGTTGGAGGTGGAGGCTGACTTGTTCAGTTGATTTTAAATAAAGGGTCAATTCAAAAGTGTTATGACTCTGAATTTTAGTGGAAATAACTCTATAATGTGTTGGCAACATTTCCAGTTAGTAGGTATAATATACTAGGACAATCTTTAATGATTAAGAATTGCTATCAAGTAAAGGTAAATATTATGCGATCAGTAGAACATAACCATTATCCTCTGACATTACATAATGTAATGAATGCTTTGCAGTTTTTTTCAAGTGATTGAATGACACTAAGTATTTAAAGCACTTTGATGGTACAGCCATTATGCAAAACAGTATGAAAGTTCCTTAAAAAACTAAAAATGGAACACATATGATCTAGCAATCCCACTTCTGAATATTTATCCAAAGGAAATAAAATTACTATCTCCATGAGATCTCTGTACTCCCATGTTCATTGCAGCACTATTCACAATAGCCAAAGTATAGAATTAACCTAAGTATCTGTCAAAAGATGAAAGGATAAAGAAAATGTAATATATATATGTGTACACACAATGGAATATTAATCACGCTTTTCTTAAAAATGAAATCCTTCCATTTGCCACAAAATGGATGAATCTAGAAGACTTTGTACTAAGGAAAGGAACCCAAACACAGAATGACAAACACTGTATAATCTCACTTCTATATGGTTTGTTAATTCACTTTTCATGTGAACTAATACACTAATTCACTTTTCATGTAAACTAATAAACATGTGACCAAAATACCTAACAAGAACAACTTAGAAGAGGAATGATTTATTTAGCTCATGGTTTCAGAGGTTTAGTCCATAGTCAGCTGACTACAAGACAAGATCATCATGGTGGCATGGCATAGTGAAAGAAAGCTGCTCACAGCAACCAGAAGGAAAAAGAACAAAGAAGGGAGCAGGGACAGATATAGTCCCCAACGCTGCACCCTCAGTGACCTACCTCCTCCAGCCACACCCCACCCTGACTATAGTTACCAGTTGTAAGACGATTAAAATTATTAATCCATCCATGGATTTACCCACTGATAAGATGAGAGCCCTAATGCAATTATTTCACCTCTGAACATTTTTGCTTTGCCAATACATGAGCTTTTCCAGGGAACATTCCATATCCAAACAGTAACATGTGAAATGCAAAATAGAGTTCAGAAATGCATAGTAGAAAGCTGAACTTGAGGTGTGAGGGAGATAGAGAGGTGTTGATTAACGGATACAAAAAAAACAACAGTTTGAGTCTTGACTTCTAGTAACTGCTCATTAAATATTCCTTATTTTGCAGTAATCATTTTTTTTGGGGGTGGTACCGGGGATTGAACCCAGGGACATTCTACTTCCGGGCTACATCCTCAGCCCTATTTTTATTCTCTTTTTTGTGGTACTGGGGATGGAACCCAGGGGCATTCTACCTCCGAACTACACCCCCAGTCCTACTTTTTATTCTTTATTTTGAAACAGGGTCTCACTAAGTTGCAGAGGCCTCACTAGGTTGCTGAGGCTGGCCGTGAACCCGGATCCTCCGGTCTCAGCCTCCCAAGTACTGGGATTACAAGCATGTGCCACCACACCCAGCTAGTAATCAATTTTTATATCCAGGGAAGTATAGAAAAATGGCTGAGTATGTAGTAAATGTGAAACCTTCCAAGGATATGGATTTGAAAGAAGTCCATTACTTAATCTTGGTTTTGATATAATTTGCTTCTTTCTTTTAATACACAGGATTCATGCTTTTGTTTGAGAAACCTGGATTTGTGAGTCTGGCTGATAGAAATTTTCCTGTACCTTCCCTAGAGATTGGGTGGGCATCATATGTCTGAGCCACTTCATGGGTGTGCTTTCTAAGAGGAATATAAAAGTCCTGAAACTTACAGCATCTGCCCTTCCTAGCCTTCCATTACAGAATTTTTTGAAACCAGATGGGCTAACCTGTTGGAAAGGACTAGGAATTAGTTGAAGGAAAGGTGTTAGGGAATTTCAGGAATTTGGATTTTGCCTCACTATTCCCAACAACCAAACAACTACAGACTAGCATTGGGATTTCCATGTTTTTCTCCTTTGAAAATAGTTGATAAATAGGTATTTATTGAGTACACTTTATGCTAAGTAGGCACTGTGCCTGTTTCAACCTCCATGCAATCTAGTTGGATAAACAAGATAAATTCATATAACATACATCAGAGACCAAATAAAGTAGCATTTCTTCAAGTGCTATATTGATGGTTCTAGCAGAAGGTCAGAGAAAAAGGTCAGTGCTGGATGGATTTTTCCAAGAAGATTCCTGTGGGAGGTGGGATTTTTGTCAAAGTGGGAGATAGTGGGAACTTCAACTCTTGTGGACAGTGTTACTTGCACAGAACCTGAGGAAATGCAGTGCCTCCCATGCACCCGCTAGCCAGCCTGACTAGCATGCCATGAAAACTAATATCTCAAATTTCTCAAGAACATATTCTTGGCTATTGATATTGTGCTTGTGTGTGACTATGTACATTACGTTTATGTTAATGTGAAGTTGTTACAAAAACATGATTCAGATTTGAAAGTTGTTTGGAGGATGTGAAGACAACATATGTGACAACACACTAAGTGTTCCAGTCATTTTGGGTTTCATGTGTTCTTTGCCACGTCTTCTCTATGATAAAAAGGGTTGGCCAATTTTACTGACTGGTATATTCTCCATTGTCTTTAATTCCCTCATTGTCTATGATAAACAAGAAAATGGTCTGATGCAGACATCTAAGAAGAATTGGTCCAGGCAGACCCAGTCCATCCATCAGCCTTGTATCTAGCTGGGGGTCCCAGAGAGGTCCAGAGCCCAAATGATCTTCAGAGCTGATCCTTAATCCACTTGAACTTTGTATTTCAAAAGCAAGATATGTTCATATGAAATACAGAGTTTTAAAAAATGAATCAGGGACACGATGCTTACCTCTCTTACATGGGGTACAGTAATCCTCCCATCCCTGGTTTTGCTTTCCATGGTTTTATTTTTTATTTTATTTGTTTATTTATTTATGGCATTGGGAATTGAACCCAGAGGCATTTTACCTCTGAGCTACACCCCTAGCCCTATTTTATTGTTTATTTTGAAATAGGTTCTCGCTATGTTGCTGAGGGTCTCACTAAGTTTTTGAGGTTGATCTTGAACCTGCAATCCTCTTGTCTCAGCCTCCCAACTCCTGGATTACAGGCATGCACCAGTATGTCCAGCTTCATTGGTTTTATTTAATCACAGTCAACCACAACCCAAACAGAGTAAATGGAAAATTCCAGAAATAGACAATTCATATGTTTTAAATAAGTTTTATTACAGTATGTTGCTGTAATTGTTCTATTTTATTGTTTTTGTTAATATCTTACTGTGCCTAACTTATAAATTAAACTTTACCATAGATGTGTATGTGTACAAAAACGTAGTATATGTAAAGTTTGGTGCTATGTGTGGTTTCAGGCATCCACTGGAGATCTGAACACATCTCCCCTAGGTAATGTAGGACTGCTGTACACACTTCAATAGATACATGCCATTTGGGATGGATTTCTGTGGCATTTCATCAATAGAGTTATCAAACTCAGCTGATTAAAAAAGTGTTAATGGATCAACGGCACATCTTTCCACTTAGTGCTATAAAAGAGGGTTTTTGTTTGTTGGTTTGGTTTGGTTAGGTTTGTTTCTCTTGTTTTTTGTTTGTTTGTTTGCTTTGGTGTGGTTCATTTGAGGGGCAAGGAAAATTCCAGCTAGCAAATTGGCAAACATGTATCGTTGGTAACAACAATAAGTGGTATAATAGACTGGCTGTCTTAATAGAGGTAAGTAGACATTATTGGAAAAAATGTAAAATGTGTGGTAGGTGCTGTCTGTGATCCATTTTTTATGTGTTAATAGTATTAGATTCACATACCAAAACCAGAATAATATTATTTATAGTTTTGCTGACAATGGACTTGATATAGTCTTCAGGCTACCAGTGGGCTTTCCAGTAGGCCCAGAAACTACTGCCTTCTATTCTTAGCACTTACAGAACTATAGACATCTCTTACTTATATACAAGTTACAGTCCAATATTTTATTGTGTCCCAGGTGTCTTTCTTTTTTCAAAGAATAAGCAATGTTATAAATAGCTGTGAGGCTCTCAGACAAGCACACAGAAGACTATTTAACAGATGGTAGTTAAATTTATATTTGTTGATGAATGAATAAATAAACATTAACTGTATTCAATTGAGGTCTGTGTCCTTAAATCAAGGGATTGTGTAATATAAGAGAGAGCCTGTATGTATTTTCTCTTCCTCTTCAGGGAGATAAAGTAATATCTATATACAAAATTTTATAATAAATAAAACACATCTCATGCATTTCTTGGGCCCTTTCCTTTAGCTTCTAATTTCTTTACTGTGGCCACCCAACTTTGAGTGAACTTAGGATAATTCTGCCCATTTTACCCACTCATCAATTATTTGTTATTCTCTGCCTCTTCTAGATCAAAACTCACTTCTTCAGCCAAACCGATTTTAATTAGATAGCAGAAAGAGATTTCAGATACAGCAAGTTTATATTATGTTGTGACTGACAAGTAAAACTATAATCATACTAAATTATTCAGTCTTTTTAAAAGGTAGTTTATAAAATTAAGTAGATGCTGAAAGGCATCTAATCAGTGAAACAAAGAGACGTAGAAATTTCCAAGCAGTTTATGATAATCCTGGGCTAGGAGAAAAAGCCATTTTCAATTGAAAGTTTTTTCTTCTTTGGGCATATCAGCCTTCCCCTAGAAATCCTCTGGGTCTGTGCATATCAACTCTTATGAACTATATTGAAATCTAAATACTTTCTAACTTTCCTCCCTACCACGTCATAGTGAAACCTATGAGCGAGATAATGTATACAATGCCAACTTCATATTCATACTCTCCATGTCCTTCTAGAGATAGCACAGACTGTACATGTTTTCTTCCCTCTCTGTCTTTCCCAATGCTCAACCCAGGATCGGTTATTTAAAGGTCAAGCAATCCACAAATACCAGGCACAAGCCACAGCTCCTAGAGTAGACATGAGCCCTAGATTACCATCCTCTTTAGCCTTTAAGTTTCTGTTTCCCTGTCTGTGTTATGGAGATAATACTAGAATCTGAATTATTAAAATGTTATGAGGTTTGCATGAAATAAGCCAGATCAAGCTCTTGCATATTACATAACACACAGTAAAATGACAATGAGTCAAAATTGGCTCATGTTGGGTTGATGTTGCAGCATCCTTCATCGCCCTCTGCCATTCTCTCTGGAGCTCCTAGATTTTCTTGCTTTTGCAATCAGTTTCTTTCACATTTGAGGGGAGTGGCATACAGTTCAAGACCTCTCAAGATTTCATCCACTGTGGACTAGCACCATGCACAGGCCATCAGCCCAGCAGAGCAAGCACATCAACAGGGTGTTCAGTGGAGACCGCGGTATGGTAGCTGCTGCTAATACAGTCTGTCCCATCAAGTTTTCCTAGGCTTGCCATTCTCCTTCCAGAACACTCTTTTCCATGGTAGCTCCAGCTCCTCTCTTACAGGTTTCCCTGTGCCTTCCAGGAGCACCAAGCCATGGCAGTCCATTCAGGACTACAAGGATCACCTCTGCCAGGTCAGGAGCGTGTTAGGAAGTAGTGCACTGACCACAAAGATGCTGGGAGAAGTGGTGGTTCCTTTTCTCTTCAGCCACATCCACACCCAACTTACACAATTCATGCCAGGTGTGACTCCTGAGGCTTCTGTCCCCATGATCTCTCAGTTTCATGCCCCCTGTATCACACGCACATCATTGTCTCAGGATAGCAAGCTGGGCCTTGCTCTCAGTTCTACATACTTTATTGAATTCTGTGCTCCAGATGATCCAGGCAAGAGAATCACCATGCTTCAGTCTCAGAGATGTCTCACCTTCCACTGAGGACCAGCTTCCAGGGTGTAGAAAGCTGGAGCTTTCTATAGAAACTGATCATATTAGATTATCTGCACAGGTACTTTATTCCCTTTTTCTTTCACATTAAACTTTACAACCATTTTTCCTCTAGAGAAGCACAGGTTTTTCTATTTGAGTCTCATGTAGATAAATCAAAAGCATTCCTTGATTCTGTCATTCATATATTACTGCTGAGTATGCCCAGACTGTAGCATTGCAAGCCATGTTCTAGAAACCTATATTTACCTAATTAGTACTGCACAGCCAGTGTCTCATCTTCCAGAGGTACCTTTTCCAAGAATCCCAACAGCACTTATGCTTCCAGTCCCCTAACTTCCTACCTGAGATTTCAGAACCTCTAACGATGTTTTCCTCATTTTAATTGATGTTGTTATTTGGGTCCAACCAGAAGTAGTAGGAGGGATGTGTGTCTGCTGTGAAGTTGAATAAGTATCCTCATCAAGTCTTTATATCCAGACTAGAGAGAATATAAAGTATCCATTTTGGATATGCAAGGTATATGGGTAAGGATTGAGATAGACATACACGTGCAGAAATAACATTTTTAATAGAAAAGAACCTGCAGAGAATACAATAAGAATTTGGAAAGAATTAGAGTTTTCCTTTAGACTACCTAAACACCTCTTTTCTCATTCTTATTTTGCATCTATAGACAAAAATAAGATTTCTGAGAAGCAAAATGCCACATTGCTGACAAAGTACCATGTGCAGGGAAATAATTCATTAAGTATGTATGGAATCAATTAATTCTTCAGATTAGCAATGATTTATTATTACTGCTTTAAAATAGCAGACAAGATAGCTGCAGGCTTCATAAAAGCATCAGAGCTGCACTATAGAAAATCCAACACACCTCTTCCATTACTTTTACCTCCCTTAACCTGTCCAGCTCAACAGGCTGTAATAAACGAATAGAAAGGCGCGTTTTAAAACTCTTTGTGAGTCTCTGGACAGGTCTTAAGAAAAATGAAGTCAAATTCTCCTAGGAATTGTGGGTATGGAAATTTCCATTGATTTGACTGGGTGGTGAGATGAGGAAGCAGGCCTCAGAACAGGGGAATAAAAATTATAGTAGGATGACTGGTCATTCACTCAGTGTATATATTTATTCGCATTGAGTAATTCGTATTTGCATACTTTCATTCTTCATCTCATTTACAATCTCCTAAAGGGCAGGGAGGGGACCTTGTCTGTTTAAGATCCTAGAGAAAAGACCAACTTGCTCAGACAAGGTGAAGACTGTGGGAAGCTTAGTCATGTTTCTAAGTAAAACTATTCCCAGACTAGGGGCATGACTTGCACAGATTGCGGGGGAGGTGCGAAGTAAGCAAATTCTGCAGACTCTTCATTTAATGTTCTTTGCCTCTGTACGACACCTCGCTGTCACCTTTCTCAGGGTCTCAAAGTCCCCAGGGACTGACTTTGACAACATCTACACTTGGAACTTTCATTTGCAAAAACGGAAACATAGAATGTTCACCTTTACAGGACTACCTTTTCTTTCATCATGAAAAAAGGACTTTGGCTAAGAAATGAAGTACTAACTGAGGAATTTCAGGCATAAACCAGAAAGGGGGACATGATTTTTAGCAATATTCAGTACATTTTGCATACATCTAAAATAACACCTCAAAGCCGGGCGTGGTGGCGCACGCTTGTAATCCCAGCACTTTGGGAGGCAGAGACCGGAGGATCCGGGTTCGCGGCCAGCCTCAGCTCTCTCTCTCTCTCTCTCCTTAGTGAGGCCCTCTGCAACTTCGTGAGACCCGGTTTCAAAATAAAGCATAAAAAAATAGGGCCGGGGGTGTAGCGCGGAGGTAGAACGCCCCTGGGTTCAACCCCTGGTACCGCAAAAAAATAAAATAAAATAACACCTCGAAATCTACTGTGTGCTATGGTATATCGGCTTTTAGTTTTCAGAAAGAGTGATAAAGGAGGAAGCAATCAAGCCCCATAGCTATAATTGGGGCTCCAGAAGTGGACCATTCAGGGTCAGATCTCAGCTCTGTGGTTTCCTTTCTGTGTAGCCAGGAGCAAGTTACCTCCTACTGTCCTGTGCTCATCTGTAAAACAAAGAGTATCTATCTCATAGGAACTAAGAGGGGATTAAGTATAAGACTTCTAGAGAAGTTCCTAGTATAGAGTAAGAACTCAATAAATGTTTACAATGATCTCTACCCAGAAAATGGGGTTGTCCCACAAAATAATTGAACCCACAGTGTCAGGGAGTCACCTCAAAGCAGCTGTCTGCAGAAATAAAATTAATATTGTGCATTTATGCTTACACCAATAGCATATGAGTAGGAAAGCTAGACAGCGTAAAGATAGGTGTCATTTTCACTAAAATCAGGGGAGTGGCAAATCTGCAGCAGAAAGCCGCCCATGAGTAAAGTAGACTGGTTCCAGCCTCCCCAAGAGGCAATATGATCTTTGCCTGCTAGGGATGGTTTATTTTTCTTAGCACTTTCTTTGATAACATGAGACTTTAAGAAATCTCATCCTATGTTAGAGTCATGCTTCACCCATAAATACCAAAATAGTTTTGATAGTGAAAGCCATGGACAGGACCTTAACTGGCCTCCTCAACTCAGCATCAAGTGGAAAGGATATTCACTCAATATATTCTTGACTTTTTTTTTTTTTTTTTTTTTT
>PVJS01042222.1:0-17602 GCA_004027185.1 Glis glis | reverse complement strand
GTGTAAGAGTGTATGTGTGTGTGTGTGTGTGTGTGTGTGTGTGTGTGGTGTGCTAGGGATTAAACCCAAGGACATTTTTTATCTCTGAGCTACACCCCCAGCCCTATTTTATTTTTTATTTTGAAACAAGGTCTCACTAAGTTGTTGAGGGCCTCACTAAGGTGCTGAGGCTGGCCTTGAACCTGGGATACTCTTGTCTCAGCCTCCTAAATACTGGGATTACAGACATACATCACCATGCCCAGCTATTTTCATTATTTTTTAATACTGGCACATTGTAATTATACATCATACTGAGGTTCAAAGTGATAGAGACTACATGCACAGGACTTAGTATTTTTCCCTTCAGATTCCACTCGATACCCACCCCTCCTCATACATATTAATGAGATTGGTAGAGAAACCTTCATATATGGACATTCTTTGAACTGTTTCCTCATTATTTTTATTCACTTAGCAAGCATTTACTAGCACCTACTATATGTCAAAGCTCTGAAATGGATACAAAGAATATAAAGCTATGAACTATTCTTTGGAGCTTGCAGTTTATCCAAAAAGATAAAACCAAAATTCATAAAAGATTACCAAATTTACTTGGTAAGAATTTCCTCTAAAAATACATTCACAAAATTTCTTTTTTTCCTAGCCACAAAGACATTTTTTTTTAATAATGATTATCCACACAGGTTGTTATGAACAATAAAACTGTGGTAAGGGCTTCCTTGTCTGAATTATTTTGTCTAAGTCAGTTTTAGCCAGCTATATTTTAACAGTATGATATACTTTACAGTTTTTGTGTGTGTGTGTGATACTGGGGATTGAACCAAGGGGTCATTCTACCTCCAAGCTACACCCCCAGCCCTATTTAGTTTTTATTTTGAAACAGGGTCTCACTAAGTTGCTGAGAGCCTCACTAAGTTGTTGAGGCTGGGCCGCAAACCTTCAATCCTCCTGTCTCAGCCTCCCAAGTACTGGAATTACAAGCATATGCCACCACGCCCAGCTACTGTACAGTTTTAACAGTATGATTTACTGTACAGTTTACATTCAAATTCTATATATTCAAGGAAGGGAAAGAAGGGACTTTTATTTATTTTTTTATTTTATTTTATTTTATTTTATTAGTGTATTGCAATCATACATCTTGAAGGATTTCAGGGTGGTTGACGTATACATGCACTCATCGGTCAATTAGCCCCCCCAATTCCCACCTCCCTGCCTCCCCCCTCCCTCCTTCCCATTTTCAGCATAGTAGTTGACTTTGTTATCTTTGTGTATGTCCATCCTGTGCACCAGTTTGTTTCCCTCTCCTTCCCTCCCTTCTCCCCCAGTTTAGCTCGCCTTCTTCGCTCATCTGAGGTTTTCTCTCTTTGTCTGGAGTCCCTCCTGTGTGGGGTTGTGGCTCATCCTCCCATGACCTCAGCACTGGGGTTCTCTGGGGCGGGGCTGGGGGCTCGCCCACCCCGCATACCCAGTACCGGGGGGAGGGGTTCTCTGGGGCGGGGCTGGGGCTCGCCTGCCCCGCATACCCAGTGCCGGGGGGAGTGGTTCTCTGGGGGTGGGGCCAAGGGTTCGCCCGCCCCGCATCCCCAGCGCTGGGAGGAGGGGTTCTCTGGGAGGCGGGGCTGAGGGCTCACCCACCCTGTGTCACCAGTGCCGGGGGTCTCCAGGAGCGGGGCCGAGGGTTCTCCCGCCTGGCGTCCCCAGTGCAGGGTGTGTCTCTGTCTCTGGGGGCAGGGCTGGGGGCTGACCCACCTGTGTTCTCAGTGCTGGGCCGCTGGGGAGGGTGCCATGTCTCATCTACCTATGTCCTCAGTTCTGGGGTGTTCCAGGACGGTGTTGGGCTGCTCATGGGGGCTGTGGCTCACCGGCTTGTGTTCTCAGAGTTGGGCTGCTCCTGTGTATGGCCACCTCATCTTTGTCTCTCCTCATCGCACTCTTTGCAGGAGCAGAGGCTCACGGCCTACCCCTTGAAACCATTATTGTTTTAGGTGCGGGTCTGGATTGACTTGGGCTTCATCATGTTCCAGAGTTGATCAGTTTCAATGGTGGTCTATAGTCACTGGTTTCACAAGGATCTGAGGTCTCTTTGCTGTTGGTCTCCCGGAGTCGCAGTGTAAGCGTGGCCCCACATAGATGGCACCGTTGACTCTGTTCTCCACTTACCAGGTGAAATGCGTGCAGTTCTGTTTAGCCCCCGCTCTGTCCGCTGCCTCGCACTCCGCTGCTCTTTGGTTCTCTTTGTTTGGTTGAGTTTTGTCTGCCCCACTTTTCTTGTTAAGAAGCAGTCTTCCCACCAGCCGTTTTCCGAGTTTCAGAGTGTCGGCGACACGCTGCCTCTCTTTATCTCACTCACTTGTGTTCTCATTGCGGGGCAGCTCCAGGGGGCCATGCCATGTCCGTCCATGTCCTCAGTGCTGGGGTATTCTGTGCCAGTGCTAGGCTACTCCAGGGGGGCCGTGTTTCACCCGCTTGTTTTCTCGGTGTTGGGGTGCTCCTGCACCTGGCCACCTCATCTATGTCTCTCCACGTTGCTTTCTTTGTGGGGGTTAAGGCTCACGTCCCACCCTTTGCAGTCGTTGCTGTTGTAGGTATGGATCTGGTTCGACTTGGGCTTCATCATGGTTCGATGTCGACTGCTTTCGATGGTGGAGTGTAATCGCTGGTTTCACAAGAATCAGCTGTTTCTTTGCTGGAGGATTCTGGGGGCTGCGGTACTGGTGTGGCTCAGCCAAGATGGCACCTTTGTCTCTGCTCTCCACTTACCAGGTGAAATGCTTTAAGCTCCTTACCACCCTCCACTCTTTCCCCTGCCTCGCATTCCGCTGCACTTTGGTTCTCATTGTTTTGTTGAGTTTTGGCTGCCCTACTTTTCAAGATACAGTCTTCCCGCCGGCTGAGCTCCAACTCTCGGAGTGCCAGCGTCACGCTGCCTCTCACTATCCCGCCATATTGGTTGTCTCTGGGACTTTTCTATAATTTAAAAAAACTGCAACTGTAAACACATTTAAATGCTTTCAACTACTAATTCACAACAGAATATCCTGTAATAAAGCTACAAGGTAAGAGAATTATGAATATATACTGGCAAAAGTTGTTACTCACTGACATATTCAGCAAGCAGGGACAATAGGAGCAAGATGGCAGTATGGACACAGTGATCTAGAAATAAGGAATCATATAATCTTTAAATACTTTACTTTTAAAGCAAAACATATTTTCAAAAAGAGATATGAAGAAGGATGGTCATTTTAACTTTGTAATGGGGGAAGGAAAGAAAAGAAGAAACACACACACACACACACACACACACACACACATACACACACAAAAAAAACAAAAGTCTGGAAATTACCAAAATGTCCACCAATAGGAAGTTCATCAAATCAATATTGGTACAATCATACATTGGAATGGTGGTGAGTCAGATCTGTATAAATGGATAAAAAATATCTTTAGCTGGATGTGGGTGCACACCTGTAATCCCAGTATTTGGGAGGCTGAGACAGGATTGCAAGATCAAAGCCAGCCTAAGTAACTTAGTAAGACCCTGTTTCAAAATAATAAGTAAAACAATAGGGCTGGGGTGTAGCTCAGAGGAAGAATACCCCTGGTTTCAATCCCAAGTACCAAAAGAAATATATATTTATATTATACTTATATTTATAATATATTTTATATATTTATCTGGTGTATATTATTCAGGGGAAAGAGAAGCAAGGGCAGAACAGTGCATATGTCCTCTATGTGTGTCCTTTTGTGCATATGTGCATGTGTGTATATAAGAGAGAATATGAATATAAAGACAATACCTATCTGCCTTTTCTTAATTCTTTTTTTTTGTTTGTTGCGGTACCGGGGATTGAACGCAGGGGTGTTCTACCTCCGTGATACGCCCCCGGCCCTATTTTTTATACTTTATTTTGAAACCGGGTCTCACGAAGTTGCGGATGGCCTCACTAAGGGGAGAGAGAGAGAGAAAGACAGAGACAGAGAGAGAGCAAGAGAGACAGAGAGCTGAGGCTGGCCACGAACCCGGATCCTCCGGTCTCCACCTCCCAAAGTACTGGGATTACAAGCGTGCGCCACCACGCCCGGCTCTGCCTTTTCTTAATTCTAAAAGCTCTAAAAGTGAATTTCTAAAAAAAGAATCTGGCACAAAATAATTTATGGAAAAATCTATATGAACTTACATTTATAATCTTCATTTATCCCACATATTATGAGTATTCAGACATTTTGCTCCTTAAATTTTAATGTGTTTCATTCATATTTAACATGTATAATTTATGTTTTTATCATTCTGAACCTCACTAGGAGAGTGACATGCTGAATGTCATAGGCACTATATCTTCATGTTAAAATCCCCCAAATGTTGAATTCCAACATACATCTGGCCTCCAGGGTTTGAGATGAGAGATTATGCCTTGTATATATATACATGCCTATGTTTAGTCTATGTTATTTCCTTTTTTATCTGGATGATACCACATGATATGTGTGTGTGTGTGTGTGTGTGTGTGTGTGTGTGTGTATGTATGTATGTATGTGTGAAAGAGAGAGAGAGAGAGAGAGAGAGAGAGAGATACTGGGGATTGAACCCAGGGGCATTCTAGCTCTGAGCTACACCCCCAACCCTATTTTTATTTTTATTCTGACATGGTCTCACTAGGTTGCTGAGAGTCTCACTAAGTTGCTGAGGCTATCCTCGAAACTGCGATCCTCCTGTCTCAGCCTCCCAAGTACTGGAATTACAGGCATGCGCCACCACGTCCGGCTCTGTATGAAATATTTTATAGTGACCTATAGGAAAAGGACTAGGGTTCATAAAGAGAGGCTTTTCCTTTTATTTTGTACTTTTTCATAGCTTGAGGTGAATATCCTTACTCACATATCCCATTTATTTATTTATTAAAAATTAAAATTTACAAATAAAATTGTATATATTTATGGTATACAACATGATATTTTGAAATCTGTGTGCATTGTGGAATGGCTAAATTGAGGTAATCAACATGCATTAACTCACATATCACTTTTTTGTGGTGAGAATACTTAAAATATACTCTCAGCAATTTTCAAGAATACAATACATTATTGTTAACTAGTCACCATGTGTACAGTAGATCTCTCAAACTTATTGCTCTTATCTGAAATTGTGCATCCTTTGACCAACATATCCCCAATCTCCACCACTCCATGCATTACTGTTATATAAAAAAATTCAACAGTTAGAGGAGGGAGGTTATGGCCCATTTTTGTTTTATTTTTTTGTAGCTCTCCATATTTAAGATCAATATGAAAGTAATTAAAATTTAAAAGGAAAGTGCACTTAAAACAATAAAAATAAAAGCAACTAAGATGGTCAAGTGGTCTATAAGGATCAGGAAGTGCATATCCCAAGGGTCATAGATGCTCAGAAGTGTAAGGGGTTCCTCTAGTCTGAGACAGGTCCAGAGAGCTTTCATAGGGTGAAGTGAATTGAGCTACATTTTACACATATGTGGGATTTACTTGTTCACATGGAAAAGAATGTTCACATGGGAAAAAGTCCACATAAAGGTCAGAAAGTGAGCATGAGATAGTGTAATCAGGAAATTTGGAAAACTGACTAAGAAGAGGGATACCATCTAAATAAAAGGTACAAAGAACAGAAGAATGAAAGGTGGCTCCATTCCCCACTGACAGTTGACTCCAAGTGTTCTCTCGTGGTATATAGCTATCACTAAACTAGGAGTGAAAGATATGAAGTCGCTGTCTTTGACCCATCTCCAACCTATTTACAAATAGTCCCAGATTTATGATGGCTCAGCTTAATGATATTTTTATTTTTGTGGTACTGGGGATTGAACCCCGGGGCATTCTACCTCCGAGCTACATCCCCAGCTCTATTTTATTTTTTATTTTGAAACAGGGACTCACTAAGTTGTGGAGGGCCTCGCTAAATTGCTGAGGCTGGTCTCAAACCTGTGATCCTCCTGTCTCAACCTCCTAAGAACTGGGATTACAGGCATATGCCACTGTGCCCAGTAGCTTAATGATGTTTTTTTTACTTCACCCAGTTATGAAAGTGATGCACATTCCATAGAAGCTCTACTTAGAATTTTGAATTATGGTCTTTTCCTGGGCTAGTGACAAATGGTGCAATATTGTATTGTCAGCCAGGAGGGGAAACAACTAGTGTTCTACACTGAACTGTTTCCTAAGCTGTGATGCTCAGTGGGTTAATTAAACAAATTTTCAACTTACAATATTTTCAACTTGCAATGGGTTTATCAGGATGTAACACCAGAATAAGTCAAGAAGCATTTGATAAAACTTTCTCCTCCTCCTTTCACAGGCCTTTCATGAAACAGATTCTTTTTTCCTTATTCTCAGGACAAACCCCAACTTAGAAACAGTTACCAATGACATTTCAATGCATGTTAAAGATATGTGCAAAATAATTTTGAGGACAGAAAAGCCTTTGAAAACCAACAAGTCCACCCCTCTCTTATGCTAGAAAGGGCATAAAAAGTCAAGAGAGGTGAAACAAGTTACCAAGTTGCTAAGTTATATAGCCTGCTGGTGCAGAGCTCTAAATAAAACTGTCATTTTCCCAGTAGATGATGATGCATTCATTTCCCAGACTAGCCTGCCATCTAATAAGACTCCAGCATGTTATTACCATCCAGAAAAGGTGAAACAAAATAAAAAAGCATGCAGAACCAGGTGGTCACTAGAAAAGCATTGTGTTGGCTTGTGTAGATTGGAGCCTGGGTACTACTGAGTTACCATGGCAACATCTGGGCACGAATTTCAGGCTCAAGAGAGAAGATAGAATTCTCATATCCTGTCTGGCCTCTCATTCCTGTCAAGATGTGATTCATCACTCCAAGACAATAAGCTTCCAAGTGTCAAGTTGGGTGGGAGGTGGTCAGGGGTGATGGAAACTTAGACAACTATTCATTTTTCTTGTTTGCAATATCTTCATTTTTGAAGGTGGAAGGAAGGAAGGAAGGAAGGAAGGAAGGAAGAAAGGAAGGAAGGAAGGAGGCTTTTCTTTGTATTGGTATTTTTCTTCCAATATAAAACGTTTTGCTGCCATTAACCCTTTCTGGCCTGGAACAAATTGTCCTGGTTATATCTTTTTTTTAGAAATCCCACTCTCCTTACTCCTTTTCCCTGATTTCATATGCTGCCATAGGATTTTGCCAATAGTCTGACATAGCTGAGAGATTCACAAGCTTTTATAGCAAACATAAATGTTATTATCCTTAAAGGGCTCTCCCCTCCTGGGGTGAAACCTAAGAGTCAGCAGTGAAGCAGGAGATTTAGATGATGTCAGTTATGGGCATGGTAAGGTAGTGGAGTGATGCTAAGGTAGGGAATGGACCTCATAAGTCCCACTCTCTTGACTCAACCTATGTGCTTTGTCGCATCTCAGTGGGGTGCACAAAGGGAGACACAAAGTGATAGCCTATGACCTTGGAAATTGATAGTATACCACACGATCATTGAGCTGTTTTGGGGACATCCCCAAGGGATGATTTAGAAAGCATGATCATCTAAAGTGGATGGAGTATGGCAGGACAGAAAAAGATTGCCATTTCTGGGTCTCAGTAACTGAACAGTGCTGGTCCAACACCAAGGCTAAGTTGTTTAGTCCGCAAGGTGGGGAGGATGACTTAAGTTCCTACCTTTCTTCATCATGTGGCTTCTGGAGCACTCATGTCAATGTATTCTCTTTACTCCACACATACCAGGCTCACTCCACCTTCTGTGTCTGTGGTTTCCTCTATTTGGAATTCCCCCTTCCTTATCCCCTCTCTGTTAATCATAATTGTAGTGTGGTTCAAAATCAAATCGGAAGCTGAGCATGGTGGCTCACATCTGTAATCCCAGTACTTGGCAGGCTGAAACAGGAGGATCGTAGGTTGGAGGCCAGCCTCAGCAACTTAGCAAGGCCCTCCGCAACTTAGTGAGATCCTGTTTCAAAATAAAAATTAAAATAGGGCTGGGGGTGTAGCTTGGATGTAGAATGCCTCTGGGTCCAACCTCCAGTATCCCCCAAAATTCAAACCAGAGTTCTCCCTTCTCTATATTCCATTGTTTTCCTAACACATGATAATTACCCTTTGCACAAAGCTCACTTAAGTTCGACATTGCATAGTTATTTAATCTCTCTGTGTTTTGATGAGGCAAAACAAAACAACCCAGCATCCATCTCTAGAGTTTCTCATGAGGGTTAAATAAAATAACACTGGTAAAGTGTTTAGGGTAGTATCTGAAATATACTGACTGCTCAATAAGTCCTATCTGTCATTAACATGGTGGGGAAAGTTAGGGCCAGAACACATTGCTTTGTTTAGTACATAGCAATGACATCAAAAACAACAGGCAAGGTATATATTTATTTGTGCTTTCAATGCACAAAAGGATGCTCTGTCTCCTATAATATGTAAGGAATAATAATTACTTTTTTTGCCAGGCGATGTTCTATTTGGTATGAAGTTGTTGAATTCTCATGCATCGAAAAGATCAGGGTTACTGCTATTATCCCCATTGCACAGATGAGGAAAGATACCCAGAGATGTTCAGTAAGTGACCACATGCCACATAATTAGCTCTCAGAGTTGGTTCTAAACCTAGACATTATGGCTCCAGAGCCTGGACTCTTGACTGCTCTGCTATCCCCCTTGCAAATTTGAAGATGAAACCCCAGGCGAGGCTTTCTGGAGCAAGGGGGGCATTGGGAAAAGTGGATGGGGGTTTAGCTAGAAAGTGTCTAGACTCTTTGGAGAACCCAGACTTCAGGGTGGCCCACCTTTGTGGATAAGGAGCAAGCCTTGTGTATGAATGAGGTGGGTTTGTACTCTGCCTGCTGTCTCTCCCACACCCGTTTCAGCTACACTCAAGAACCCTAGCCTGAGAATCTGTGGCTGTCATGACTCAACTATGAGGAAGGGTACCAGAGACAAGGGAAAGGGAGAGTGGCAGTTCCAGGCTGGGGCACCAGAAGAGCCCCTGGCAAGCCCTGAGGCAGTGGCAGGGAAGCCAGGAGGGAGAAGCCTGCCAGCTGTTGCCCGGCCACTGAGGGCTCCCAGCATTTCCAAAAACTCAGCTACATAAATCAAGCCTTGAGGTCTTATCTCTAACTTCTTTCTTGGATCCCTTTTGGCCACACTCCTGTTTATCTGGAAGGAATTTCAAGTGCTACACAAAGCTTAGAGGGAACATAAATACTTGGTTTCAATGAAATAGTGCTCAGAGAGGGATTGGCAAGCTCCTCAGAGCCAGGACTGGTGAGGACTTTTGCCACAGCTCTCAGGCCTGCAGCTACAGAGCTGGGGGCTAGGAAGCCTACCCTACCTAGTTCCTGCCTAGTACATAGTTCCGTGGGGAGCTTTCATTAACGGGCCTTTTGCTTCATGTTATTCTCAAATCTCTGGCAATTTCACCCATACCTGAGAGATTTGGTACCACTAGAAGAACTGCTGCAGCCCAGGATATTCTTATGAGCAGGAAACTCACAGGTTTTTCAATCCCTGGGGCTATTACAATACAAAGCCTCATCCATAAAATACTGGCCTCTCTGACACTTGTCATCTTATTATTGGCATCCATTGTCTTTGAATCTTGATTTTTTTCCCACCTTTAAAAATGCCCACCTACTAACTAGGAGAACTAGAAGGGCACCTGAAGCTCATCCGATCCACCCATCTAATCTCTATTAAAGTGTGAACGCCCTTTGATGCAGGCAGCATATTTGAAGTTGACCTGAGGATTATGGGCAGGCTCTCTGGATTCCCTGAAATTGTAAGCAAATTTTCATGTGAATGTCCACATGTGGATTATTTTTTTATCCATTCCAAAGCACTTATCAGACCAGATTTTAGTGGGTTGTATTAATACTTGGGAGCCAGTATGGAGCAGTGGAAGGCATGGGAGTGTAGGAAAGCCTGGCTTTAAATTTGGGCTCTATCACTTAGTATCTAGGTGGATTTGAACAGCGTGCTCAATCACTGTGAGAATCATCTGTAAAATGGAGAGACTAACAGTGCCCAACTTGAGTTGGTATTGTGAAAATCCAATGAAATAAGGTAGGCAAAGTGCAGAACATAATTACTGGCACAAAGTAGGTACTCAGTAAATTATTTAATTCATTTAACAAATATTTTTGAGTACCTATCTATGCCATTCACTCTTCTATGTCTCAGAGATATGAGCAGTGAGGAAAAAATCTGTGCTCTTATGGAGCTTACATTCAAGTGAGTCATATTGTGTGAATATTACTCTATCAGGTGCTAGTCATTCACCCATCCATTCATTCAACACATTTCTATTAAGTACCTGTTATATGTGAGTCACTGGGATGGCAATGAGGCTAAGATGGAGAACAGGCAGATGTGGCCTCTTGTTTTCTCACACTTTGTGGGAGAGACAGAACAACACCAACAAAAGCTAAAAAGGTCAAATGACTAAAACAATTAAAATTATAATAAAGAACATGCAAGAAACAATCAATGGAGACTGACAAAAAGAATAATGAGGATGGGGGATAAGGTATTTATTTTGAGCAGAATGATGAGGGTAGGACCTTCAGAAATATTGACATTTAAGCTGAGATCTAAAATATAGAAAGGAGATAATCATGAAAAGGGAAGGATGATATATTAGTTCTCTATTGCTGCCATAACACATCACCATGAATTCCGTGAATTAAAACAACACTGATTTATTATGTCACAGTTTCCACAGGGCAGCAGTCTAGGCAGAGTGTGCCCGAGGTAGGTTTTCTGTTTAGGGTTTCTAGGGCCAAAACAAAGGTGTAGGCTTGGCTTCATTCCTTACTGGAGTCTCTGGGGAAGAGTCCACTTCCAAGAGCATTTCCTTTTTGCATTTTCCACATGGCCTCTTCCATCTTCAAGCCAGCAAGGGTGTCTGGAGACCTTCACATGCTTCAAATCTCTCAGACTAATTTTTTGTTCTGCCTAACTCTGCTTTTAGGGACTCATGCAATTATACTGGACTTACATGGATAATCTAGGACAGTCTTTCAATATTTAAGAAAGTTTATTAGGAACCTTAATTGCATCTGCACAGTTCCATTTGCTATGTGATGTAACATGGCACCAGGGGGTGAAGGATAAGGGGCCAGAATTCTGCCTACTATATATACAAAAGATCTTGCAGGCAGAGGAAATAGCATGATGAACGAGTGCACTGAGAAAGACTTGAATTGGCATATTTCAGGAGCCGAGAGGCCAGTATACTGGAACAGTATGAGCAAGGAGGACCACAGAACAAGATGAGAGTGGAGAAGTGGGCTGGGGCCAGCACATGCAGGGCTCATGGGTCATGGTCAACAGTGTAAAGGCAATGGGAAGCCATTAGTGAGGTTAAAGCTGAGAAATGATGTGATCTGGCTGACAAAGTTGAATGATCATGCTTGTTGCTACTGTGTGGAGAATGAGTTGGAAGCGAGCAAAACTGGAAGTGAGAAAAATCATCATGCCGAATGAAGATAACAATCCTGATCCTAATTCCAGAGCTTCTAAACTTGTCCCAGTGACACAGCACTGGAACTCACAGAGCTCTTTGTGAAATCTCATGAAATATTCATATTTAAATCACAAAATATCTACAAATAGTATGGGTAACTACCATAATCGTATGCTAAGTCAGATGCTAACTTTTATATTCTAGTATAGGCATATAGGAGCAGGGACCCAGGGGTTCTGCAGAATTGATGAGAACACATTCGACCCATTCACTTATTGCTTTCCCTTGGAAATTCTGAGAGAAAGACCTTTCGTTTCATTATTTTATTTCATTTTTTTGTGGCCAAATACTTTGAGTTTGTTCACCGAACACAGTATTCTCTGAGAGGTCATTTGGAAAACCTTGTTTAAGAGGAGAGAAATCTATGAGGGCATAGACACTGATGTCGACTAGATGCAAGACCAGGGCTCTTCCTGTGTCCTTTCGTCTCTTCTCTCCTCTTTGCTGGGATATCTAGCTAGTTGTTTGAAACACATTGTTACAGTGGGAAGAAAGTCAAAGTCCAAAGGCTACATAGATGGGAAAAATCCCAGGTTCATGGTATAGCCTAACATTTCAGTGGGAGGCAAGATCTTTTGGGCCTAAGTCCTAGTTGGGGCCCTTTGGTCCCACGTTGAAACTGTTCTGAGTCTACCCGGCAGCAGGAGCAGACAAGGTTCTCAGTATGTCCTCCTAGAGCTCTTTGAGTGCAAAGCCTCCATCCTCAGCTCCCAAACCCCAGCCCCCAGCAATTTCCAAACCAGCCTCCTCCTCTCCCGCTCTCCAGCTTCCAATAATTCTAAATCCATGCTCCTTGCAGGCACTTAGACTTCACTCTCTTACTTTCTCATGCTGTCTCTCCATTTACACACCTTTCATTGAATTTTTCAATGTCCTCCTTTTCTAAACCCTTGTGTTTCCTTTCATCATTTCTAGGTCCCCTCTTCCCAGCATCGCACATCTGGGACTCTAATGGCACTTATTCATTTCTTCCCCTCACATCCACTTTGTTCAGCTCGTCCATGCTCAGGACATACATTTGCATGTCTAAAGTCCCATTAACATTATGATTATGCCTTCCCTATTCATTCTACAGTTTTCTCAACATCACATACATTGAGAAGAGGGAAAGAGTTTCTATAGAAGCCAGGATGCAGGTGTCAGGATTGTGAGAGAGGCCTTAAAGGTGCCTCTGTCGGAATCCTGAGAGCCCGGGCTGAAGTATCTAAGAGTGGACTGAAGAGGCACTGGAATGTCCACTTCAGGATTTGTGGGGGATTCTAGTATCTGAGAAACAAAAGCAACATTGTCATCCACTTTGGACAACTCTACCCGACCTCAAGTGGAGCAGGGCCTGGGTACTGCCGCATCTTTTTATCTATATGGAACATTGGGGGCTTCTTTTGGTAATGGTGGGGGTGGGGGTATGGGGAGAGAGAGCTACAGAGGGCATTAAGGCGGGAGTGAGATGGATGAAACAAAATTCTTTTCAGTATTTTTTTTAAAATATTTTCTTAGTGCATTGCAATTATACTTCAATGTGATACAAACATACATGTACACAGCTCTTGGTGTACTTTCTTTCCACATCCCACCCTGCTCCCCCTCCTCCCTCTCTGTACCTGTTAATGAGATTAGTTGTGATACCTTCATATATGGACATAGCATTATTTGAACGACTTCTTTCCTTGGTTGTCCCTCTTCCCCTCCTAACTCTCTTCAACTACTCTACAAATTTCTCTCTCTGCATTATTCAAAGTTACTTATGTTTCCTATTTTCTCTCTAGCTTCCACGTATGAAAGGAAACGTACCACCCTTGACTTTCTGGGACTGACTAATCTCACTTAGCATAGTATTCTTCAGTTCCATCCATCAGTATTTTGAGAAGGCTTTTGAAAAAGTGTGGAGGGTATGGGCTAGTCTGGTTCCAGCAATTACTCTGAATGAGACAGGGCATTTCAGCAAAATGTAGTTCAAGAGGTAGCTCTTTCCTGTACCAAATTATTATAGTAAGATTGAACATTTATTGAGTGCCTATTGCTAGGTGTTGGGCCCTGTGCCTGGCTTTAATTTGCCCTAACTCATTTAATCCTCACAATAACATTATGAGATGGAGGCTATTATTCTGTTTGCATTACTAGTGAGAAACATGAGTCATAGAGAGAGGAAGCAAATAATTCAAGGTCACATATCTGGTAAGTGACAGAATCAGGAATGAAGGCCAGGTCTGGCCAAGTTTAGTGCTTGTGTTCATGACCACTATGCTCTGTCGACATTATTGGCCAGTCATTGAACCATGGCGGAGGTCAGGGAGTCCCCTCTCATCCAACTCACCCTCTCCTTTTTCTTTCCTTTCCCCTAGGGCTTCCAATACTTTTTTGAGAGGCCCAAAACTTAGGGAATGGAGAAGTTTGTTTATTTTGGTACTAGGGACTGAACCCAGGGGCGTTCTACTTTCAAGCTACACCCCCAGCCATTTTTATTTTTGAAATAGGGTCTTTCTAAGTTGCTGTGGTGGGCCTCAAACTTGAAATCCTCCTGTCTCAACCTCCCAAGTACTGGGATTACAAGCATGCAACCACTGTGCCCAACTGGGAATGGTGAAGATTTGAAATGGGAATGTAGTTAGTTCACAACAGAAAAACACCCTTTGGTGTCTGTATTAAGGCATGCATTGATTACTAAAGAATGCAAGCTTTCTTCACGTGAGACAAATGCTCATTTTGTCTTTGTCATGGAGGAAATTAGAAATCTGTGCACTCCTCCCATGCCTCCTCCAGGGTCAAGCATCTGCTAGATGTGTTAAAGCTTCAGACTGTGTGCTGGATTTCTTCAGCTCGGTGTCCTTCACCCTGCCTTGCTCCCTTTGCCTCTGCTCTGTCTCCTGCCTTTTCTCTTCCTTTATCTATTCCCCCCCCACTTCTCTCATTCCCTTTTCATATTTGCTTGCTAAACCACAGCCAGAAAGAGAGTTACATTTTTATTTTCAGGGTTATTTTCTGGCTGGTCACATTCTCCTCTAGTGACTACTTCTGATCATTGTATTTTCTCAGAAGCCACCTATACATGCAAAATTTAGAAAGGGAAAGGGGGCCCACTTTTGCTCAGTACGGAAAAGCTGAAATCGAGTCCCTTCATCAAGAAACGATGAAAAATGCCAGTTAAAAATACTAGTGTCATTTGGTCAAAATACAACTTTCAATTTCTTAGAATGTGTGTTCATTTTTCTCATTTTTTTTGATGTTACAAACCATAGTCAAGGTGTAGCCTGTGGAATGGAATATTCAAATATATATATACTCCCTCCCTTCACTCTCTCTGGCTACAAATGTGAGGCAGATTATGCAAGTATGATTTACTCCAATTACCAACAGGGAAGTGACTTACAGTCATATTGCTAGAGAGAGACAATGCTGGAAGTCAAACTCAGGCATCCCATGCTTAGTTCCAGAGATCTTCCACTGGACTATACTTATGTCACTGCTCCTCCTACCATGTGCTCTGAGGCTACAGTTGGAAGCAGATAGTGGATGGTGCTCTTGACCAACAGGAGATAAGATTTAGAGGCATAATGAAAGAGTATGGCACTAAAGGCATTATTATAGCCAGGCGCGATGGCACGTGCCTATAATCCCAGTGACTCTGGAGGCTGACGTAAGAGGATACAAGTTTGAGGCCAGCTTGGGCAACCTAGGGAGACCCTGTCTCAAAATAAAAAAACATTGTTGGGGGATATAGCTATAATAGCTCTTAGTGGTATGGCACCCCTGGAATCAATTCCCAGTGTGAGAGAGAGGGAGGAGGGGAAGGAAGGAGGAGGAGGAACCATATACGCGAATTTCTTCATTTTCAAGACAGCACATTTGGGCTAAATGCATTTGCAAGTTGCTTATGATACTGCCAAACTAGGGAGTTTAGACCTCTGAGGTCTCTCCTGAACCAGTTTGGTCCTAGTAAATGTGCTTGAAGGAAGTTTAAACAGCCATCTTGTCTATTTCTCTGCTTTTTAGCAGAAGAAGCTCCTTGATCAGCTCAGGATATTTTAGGTTCAAGTCTCCTTTTTAGTTGCTAATTCCAATATTTCAACATCTTTTAGAGCTGGAAAAATTTTCATGCATCTTTAAGTTTTTCTTTCTTTGATGAATTCTTCTGAATGCAGTATTAGAATCTACTTAGTAGCTTTTCATAGAAAAGAGACTTGGAAATGGGAGAGCCAGATTAGGACACTATAAATGAGCCAGAATGAATGTGATTCTTAATTTAAAAAATATTTTTATTGTTGCATTGTAATTATACATCATAGTGAGGCTCAAAGTGATATAAACATACATGCACATAGCAACTGGTGTGTTTCTCTCTGGATCCCACCCCAATACTAGTAGTGGTACCTTCATATATGGACATGACATTATTTTAACTGTTTTCTACATCAGTTTTCTTTTTTCTTCTCTCCACCTCCCTCCCCCAATACCCTTTCACAATTTTTCTGGTCTCTCATCATTGGTCTGTTTCCTTTTGTACCCTATTTTTTTCTCTACCTTCCACATATGAGACAAAACATATGACCCCTGACTTTTTGAGACTGACTGATCTCACTTAGCATATTCTCTAATTCCATCCATTTTCCTGCAAATGACATAATTTTGTTCTTCATTATGTGTGAGTAAAATTCCATTGTGTGTGTGTGTGTGTGTGTGTGTGTATTTTCATTATCTATTCATCTGTTGATGGACTCCTAGGTTAGTTCCATAATTTGGCTATCGTGAATTCTGCTGCTATAAACATGGGCATGCCTGTATCAATATAGTATTCTTACTTTACTGCTTTTGGAAAAATACTGAGGAGTGGTATACTTGGGTCATATGTGATTCTTAATTTTAAATAGAAGTGCTGGCCGGGCATGGTGGCGCATGCTTGTAATCCCAGTACTTTGGGAGGCGGAGACCGGAGGATCCGGGTTCACGGCCAGCCTCAGCTCTCTCTCTCTCTCTCTCTCTCCCTGTCTCTCTCTCTCTACCTAGTGAGGCCCTCCGCAACTTCGTGAGACCCGGTTTCAAAATAAAGTATAAAAAATAGGGCCGGGGGTGTATCGCGGAGGTAGAACGCCCCTGGGTTCAACCCCCAGTACCGCAAAATAAATAAATAAATAAATAAATAAATAGAAGTGCTGTCTTGGAATGCCAAGGACTTTCAAGGGAATGTGAGCAGGGTGGCTTTCTTCACACCTGACATTACTGAGTCCAGAATGCCGGATGGAGAGGTATTCCTTGCTTCAGCTATAAGCTTGGAATTTGGGCCACGGCATCAAATATCCCCCTCTCTCCATTCCTATTTAACAGATGGAAGTGCACAGGATCCCTTACTTATGATGGCTCATCTCACAATTTTTCGACTTGACAATGGTGTGAAAGCGATATGTGATACACATTCCTTAGAAATTGTACTTAAAATTTAAAACTTTGATCTTTCCTTAGGTTGGCGACAGGGGCTAGAATACTCTCTAGATGCTGGGCAACAGCAATGAGCCAAAGCTCCCTGTCAGTCACAAGATCATGAGAGGCGATTACCAATATTGTATGGTGTATTGTGTTGCCAAGCTAGGATGTTTGGTAGGTCAGGAATAGTAATGCACTATTGATTTAATGATATTTTCAACTTACAATGGGTGTGATAGTTAATCTAATTTGTCAACTTGACTGGATCATGACACACCCAGGATCACGTGACTTTGGGTGTGTCAATAAGACAATTGGTTTATGTAACAGCAGATTAAACAGAAAGACCTGCCCTAAATGTAGGCAGGAGGGTTCTGATAGGTGCAGGACTTAGATAAAAGAAGGAGAAAGCCGCATAGAGCTTTGCGCGACTCTTTCCGAAGAAAACGCATCTGCTCTCGTCTGAGATGGTAGGCCTCCAACTTCGCCGTTTCTCTGAAGAGCTTCTTGATCTGCTCTCGTCTGAGATCGTTGGTCCCCAGCCCTTCGAACTGAAACTTCACCATCATTTCTCCAAAGAGCTATCTTAGACTGCTCGACCAGCTACTGGTTCCTCTGACTCTCCACGTGCAGTCAGAACTCG
>PVJS01042221.1:15000-17599 GCA_004027185.1 Glis glis | reverse complement strand
TACCAGGGATTGAACCCAGGGGTGTTCTACCTCTGCGCTACACCCCCGGCCCTATTTTTTATACTTAATTTTGAAAGGGTCTCATGAAGTTGCGGAGGCCCTCACTAAGTAGAGAGAGAGAGAGAGAGAGAGAGACAGGGAGAGAGAGAGAGAGCTGAGGCTGGCCGTGAACCCGGATCCTCCGGTCTGCGCCTCCCAAAGTACTGGGATTACAAGCGTGCGCCACCACGCCCGGCCAAACTGAATTTGATAATAGCCAAGGACTCTCAAAATTCCCTGAAAAACAATGGATTGTATTTTACAGATGTTCAGCTCTTTAAATTCATGGTGGATTTCTTCATCTGCTGTGAAAATATTTTGTCTTTATGGAGTAAATTCACTCTAAATTGTACGACTGGTGAAAATAATTTGTATTCTTAAGCAGTACAGGAAGAACTTTGAAGTTTTAGCTGCAAAAAAATTGCTTCTCTTTTTCTATATCTTCTTTATTTATTTTTTCTTATTGGTGCATTGTAATCATACATCATGATGAAGTTCAGAGTGATAGAGACATACATGCACACAGCACTCGGTAAGCTTCTTCTCAGCTCCCACCTCGCTCCCTCGCCCTCCCAGAGCACGACATTGAAATTGGTTTTGATAAGTTTGTGCATGTTCATCATATCCATTGAAGTCTTTCCTTCACCAAGTCTCCCTCCCCGCACCTGCCTCCCTTCCTTAGTCCCCCTCCTTCACTCCGCTACAGGTTCTACTCCTTTGACTAGAGTACCTCCTATATCCCAATTTTTCCCTAGCTTCCACATATGAGGGAAAACATCCGACCTTTTACCTTTTGTGACTGACTAATCACATTTAGCATAATATTCTCCAGTTCCATTTTCCTGCAAATGACATAAATTTGTTCTTCTTTAGGGCTGAGTAGAATTCCATTGTGTGTATATCCCATAATTTTGTAATCCATTCATCTACTAATGGACATCTCCGCTGTTTCCATAGTTTGGCAGTTATGAGTTGTGCAGCTATAAATATGGATATGCATGCATTACTATGGTAATCTGGTTTCAATTCTTTTGGGTAGATGCCCAGGAGTGGTATAGCTGGGTCATATGATAGGTTCCCTCTGCACTGTTTTCCAAAGTGGTCGAAATAATTTGCAATCCCACCAACAATGTATCAGAGTTCCTATGTCTTCATATCCTCGCCAGCATTTATTACTGTTTGTGTTTTCAATCATGGCCATTCTAATCAGGGTTAGGTGAAATTTCAGGGTAGTTTTGATTTGCATCTCTCTGATTGCTAATGATGTTGAACATTTTTTTCATATATTTATTGACCATTTGTATTTCTTTTGTCAAGTGTCTATTTAGTTCATGAGCCTGTTTTTTGATTGTGTTGTTTATTTTTGGTGGTAATTTGCTTCTCTTTATCTGTTTTTTCTTCCTTCCTTCCTTCCTTCCTTCCTTCCTTCCTTCCTTTCTTCCTTCCTTCCTTCCTTCTTTCCTTCTTTCCTTCCTTCTTTCTTTTGTGGTGCTGGGGATTGAACCCAGGGCCTCATGCTTGCCAGGCAAGCACTGTATCACTGAGCTTCACCTCTAGCCCTTCTGTGTTTATTTCTAATTCAGTGTAATTATCTCAATTTGGAGGCTTTTAATGTTACCTTTAGGAGCATAGATTATCTTTGTCTGTTAGTTTTCTAAACCAAGCCAGAGACAGGAGGATCTTAGATTTGAGGCCAGCCTCAGCAACTTAGTGAGACCCTTTTTCAAAACAACAACAAAAAATAGGGCTGGGGGTGTAGCTTAGAGGTAGAATGCCCCTGGGTTCAATCTCCAATACCACACAAAAAAACCCCACAAACTTTTAAATTAGTAACTTGATCTTATCAAATCAGTTTCCTCAAAATTGCTTTTGACTTCTTCTTCTAAGAGGTCTACATTTATGATGTATTTGTTATTTCCAATTCAGTTCCTAGAATCTATGCCCTCTTTTTCAGGAATGGCAGTTTTTCAAGTTTTCTAGTTACTTGTTACCTATTGTTAGGTATATATAAGTTTATAATGGCTATAGCTTCCTGATATGACTCTCTTCCCATTACAAAACTTCCTCCTTTATCTCCAGGAACATTTTGTGTGTGTTAATGTTTATTTTATCTGATACTAGGATTGCTATTCAATCTCTCCTTTGGATACTGCTTGCATGGTATATCTTTTTCCATTTTTTTGTACGTTTAATCTACTTAAGTCTCTGAATCTAACATATATCTCTTATAAACAGCCTGTGGTTAGATCATTTAATAATCCAGTCTGCCAATTGTGTAATGTAATAACTTATAAGGAAGAATTTACATCTGTGATTTTGCTATTTGTTTTCTATATATCATTTCACTTTTATTCTTCCATTCCTCCATTATTGCCTTCTTTGGTAGTAAGTAGATATTTTCTAGTGTAGTGTGTTAATGCCCCTTGTTTCTTTCACTATATATTTAAAAATTATTACCTTAGTGTTTACCCCAAGGATTACAAAATTGATAGCTTACAACAGTCTAGTTTGGATTAATACCAACTTAATTAGAATAATATATCACATTCGCTTGTACAAA